>PVIR01016641.1:0-36283 GCA_004026965.1 Petromus typicus | reverse complement strand
CAGGACCGTCCTGAGGCTGAGCACAGAGGGACAAGGCTAAGCAGGACCGTCCTGAGGCTGAGCACAGAGGGACAAGGCTAAGCAGGACCGTCCTGAGGCTGAGCACAGAGGGACAAGGCTAAGCAGGACCGTCCTGAGGCTGAGCACAGAGGGACAAGGCTAAGCAGGACCGTCCTGAGGCTGAGCGAGGGAGCAGAGCCTGGCACCACGGTGCTGTCTGTGCCCCTCCTCCACCACACTCACACGGGATGTTACTGGAGCCCCCACCTGACCTCCCAGGTGGCCATCCCAAGCCCCGCCCCCCTGGGTTTTGTGGACCCCGCTTCCTCTTCATAATGTGGAAGGGAATGGCAGCTCTCAGGTCAGAAATGGTGGAGTCACGAAATCCCGAGGAGTTCCATTCCGCGCGTGTGTAAAGAAGACCTCGTGGAGGTGTGACGCCCACTGTCGCTGCGCTCTGCTCTGTGCTGTCTCACACACATCGCCAGGGCTCCCACTGCCCTGAGGGCCTGCTGGCGGTCGCTGTGCTCAGAACTGGTGCCTGTATCCAGCTTGAGGCATGAGCAGAGGCCTGTGCGCAGTGTTTTGGTGCATGGCTGTCTCCCACACCCGCGATCTCAGGGTACATGGGCCCCTCTTTCCTGAGGAAGATCTTCCTACCACAGCTGGCACCAGGCCGAGTCCTGGAAACGCTCCAGGGCCGCTGGGCGTGCTGTCGTCTTCCTTCCTCTCTGGGTTCATTCCATTTCCCTCCAACTCCAGCAAACTGTCTGGACCTAAGAGTGGCCCCATCTTTCCATGTTTGAGTTCCTCCTCACCAAGAAGGATGTGAGTCTTCAGTCACAAACCGGTCCAAAACCCACCTTGTCTGTTCTCACCGACAAGCCGACGTTGAATTTTCTCTCTTGAATGTGGCCTCTGATTTGCAAGGCACGTTCTGGAGGCTTGGTGACAGATGAGGGTCCTCTGGAAGGTCCCTGAGTCAAGTGGGCTACTTCCCACAGTCTGCCTCCCGGCCACTATGCAATGAGAAGCTTGGCCCCACCACACTTTTGTACCATGATGTTTCTGCCTTGGAGCAGCTTACCATGGACCAAACCCACAGAAACCACCAGCCAAAATGAATTTCTCCTCCTTTAAGTTGATTTTCAAGATGTTTTCTCATAGGGACAGAAAGCTGACAGAGTCCTCATTGAGCCTTGCTTTCTACACGTGCAGAGGATTCTCAAAATCCATGCTTGCTGTCTTGCATCTTTTCCCTGTTTTTGACAACAGGGTCCAATTCCCAGACACTCCGTGATCATAGTTAAAAGTCCCAGTGCTCATTCCCAGCTCACATAATTCCAGTGTGGCTCTGCAGGCAACCACTTTATCCTGAACACAGTTGTCCTTTTTTCTTGAAATAACAGATTATCATCAGTGAGCAGGGTGGAGCCACAGTGCAGCCACCCTCAGCCCGTACCCCTGTCTCCACCAGCTGTCTCCACCCACATTCATTCCCGAGTCCAAACCCCACCCTCTCCTGTCTGCTCTGAGGGTCTAGAGTAGCACTGGAAGTGGGCCATGAGCCCTCCTGTCTCAGGCCTGGGCTCCTGACCCTTCGTCTGGACTCTCCTCTCTCTGTCCTCCTGGAGCAGCTCCCCTTGGCCCTGCTCGGCCCCAGCAGTGGCAGGTGGTGTCTGGGGCATGGAGTGAGACTGTGTACCTGGTGGGTACACCCAGATCAGCCGATTGGCTGGACTGCTGGGCCCCTCAGTGGAGCTCGATGGGTCCTGTCCTTACAGCTTCAGGTCCAGGCCAGCACCTGCCATGGCCGAGGGCCAGTGAATCCCCAGCAGGGGGCCAAGCTGACCTGGTTGACGTCCGGCCCCCTCGGCCCTCTCTGACCTGGCCCGTGGCCCTGCTCCGCCCCCGCTGCCCACTGCCCACCTGGTCAGTGACCCGCTTCCCCATCTGTCCAGCTACCCCAGGGATGGCTGCTGGGCCGCAGCGGGACCTTGTGTGGGGCGCTCGCGCTGTGTCCACATTGGCCTTTGGGGGCCCTGCCCTCCTGCCCAGGAGCCTCCTCTACCTGGGGCTCCTTCTGGCCACTGCGGAAGCGTGTCCCCGGCGGACTGCGACCACTAATGGTCTCTGCAGGTGGGGTGAGTGGGATCCAGGCTGAGCAGACGGAGCAGGTGTGGGTTAGAGCCGGTTCCGACACAGAAGGTACTTGCTCTCCTCAGACTCCAACTGCCAACCTGTCGGCTCTTCTTTAGAGTAGTTGTTTGCACAAGACACAGTTAATTTGTCCATTAGCAAGGTCAGCAGTGCAGAGAGAAGCCATGCGCCCCTCCGGGCTCTTTGTGCCCTACCCTCTGGGGCTTCCTTCCTTTAGAAAGAACATTTTCACACTGGGTAATTTGAAACAAAGTTAAACTGTAGAACTTTCTTTTTTTTTTTCTTTCCTCTCTTAGTAAAGTGAAAGTTTCAGCCTAGCCAATCGTATGAGTTTTATTTGTAGCATTTTATTACCTGAGAAAAGATAGGAAAAGTGAGTCCCCCTCCCCTTTGGTTCCTCCCGGCGCCCGGCGCCCGGAGGCCCTGGGGGGACACGGAGGAGGGCGGGGCTCAGCACAGAGGGGCTGGACTTGGACTCGCCCCAGGTATCCCCAGCAAATGGCTCCGGCAGGAGGAGGGGTTATGTCATTCCTTCGAAGGAATGAATTAAATGTGCGGCCGGAGCGACTGACTGACAGGGCTGCTCCAGAAGAAGGGCTTATAAGGCGCCGGCTGGGGCCTGGAGCAGGGAGCTGCGTCTGCTGGACAGCGAGCGGGACCTCGGCTGCCTGATCCTCTGGACCTGGCTTGGACACTGGAATCAGACATCACGCCGCTTTTTAACAGACAGGTAACTATGATTTAAGTTACTAAGTTATTTCCTTGGGCTATGATTTTTCAGAAAAGGCTCTTGATTTAAAGTGGAAAGAAGAAGAAAGTGCAGCAGAGATCCCTGCTTGGAAGGGAGCTGCAGCCTCGTCCACAGACAGCGAAGGCTTCTTCACGTGGAGGTGTCTGGACCGAGCTAAACTCAGGCGCTCAGGGTGCCGCGAGCTGCGCCCCCCTCCGGCTCTGCCCCTCGGAGCTGGCTGCTTCCCTGTGGGCACCTGCAGGGAGCGTGGACAAACACACTTCCAGCTTTGGAACAAAAAGCTTCCCCGCTGAAGTGTGCTCCTGAGGAGACTGTGAAAGGAATTACACATCTTCCCTGGGGAAGGCGGGAACTCTGACAGGTGGTCGAGGTGGCATGCTAAGCTTGAGGAGCTGCTGAAAAATCATCCAGACGCGAGTAGTAATTTACGGTGAGACTGTGGGAAGTACTGTGTGGCCGGGGATAGGACTGTTTTTAAGTTTGGGGCATAATTTGTGTGTGAAAAAGGAGCTGGTGGCTCGCTGAGGGCTGGGATAGCAGTCTGGGTCTGGTCCCGATTGCGGATGCTGTGCTCAGTCCAGGAGCCCCACGGCCCGTCGTGGGGCTGCAAAATGCCTCTCGGTGAAGTCATTTTCCACTTTGCTCATATAAAAAGAATTTTCAGATTCTTTATAAACATCAACTATATCCCGCTGCACGAAAGCTTCAAAAATCCTGAAAAAATCATAACTACAAACACAGAATGACTGTATGAGGGAGAAAATTTCAGGTCGAAGCAACAAGCTTGCCCTCTCGGCGTGGTGCCACTCTCCGGTCCTGCACCCCTCAGTGTCACCAGGTCTCTGTACCATTTACTGGGACCAGCTTTTGAGCCTGTCCCCCAGGTGAGAGGTATTGTCACGTGGCAAAAGCAGACCTCACGTTCAGTGTGACACTGCTGTTGCTTTAGGAATCAGCCTTCCTCACAGACAGGCAGATGGAGTTTGGGTTTGTGGAGTCAGAGCCGGTTTACGCCTCAGCTGGACTCGGAAGCTGGGTGTCCGGAGCTGCGCAGCGTGTGCCGCTGTGCCCGGGGGCTGAGAACGCGGCTCCAGGGCTGGTGGGCGCCATGCCCACGCTGCAGAGCTGCAGTTGGGAAGCCCGCAGAAGCGTCCTCCGAGGTCTGACTGTGCAGCTTCTGGCCGGCCCTGCCACAGACTCTGTTACTCTCCTCACCAGGGCCTGTGTGTGCGCTGTGCCGAGCAACTCCCTGAATCTCCCCAGGACTGAGGTGCCCACTGCTGCCCAGCCGGGCAGGTGCTTTAAAGAGCTGCAGTACTGTCTCCGATCTGCAGCTGAGGAAAGTGAGGCGGACAGATTCAGAAGGCTGAGTGAGGAGCACAGCTCTGCCTGAGGTTCTGGGCTAAGCGTTGGTGCCTCCAAGGTCATGGGGACACCACCCTCGGCAGCCCATGGGGAGCGCTGTGTGACAAGGTTGCAGATCCTAGGAGTAGACCGGAGGTTTGGCCGACGCCCCTCGGCACAGGGATTGTACTCCACTTCCAGCTCATGGACTGTTTCTGGAGAGGAGACTTCTTGGAGCTCTGATAGTCTCAGCACGGGAGGAATTGGGACAGGAGCGCAGCCAAAGGCCCTGGGACCTGGGCTCCACAGTGCCCTGGGCTCCACGCCCCGCAAGGAGTTAACAGGGAGCTGGGCTTGGGTCCAGGCCTCCTGACTTCTGGTCCAGTGTCCACCAAACCGTGCCAATTTAGAATCCCCAGGAATGGAAAAACAGGCCTGCAGGAAAATGGGAAAGTAGGCTAAGAACTGCTGCTAAGCAAAATCTTCTGTTTTTCATAAAAATGATGTACCAAGTTGTTTATTTCTAACTTTTATATACAGTTAATATTGATTCTGCTTAATTAAGTTATGCATAATGGTTTTTTTTCCTTTGGATATTTACACCAAATACTTTTGTAGTTTATTGCACCGGCCTGGATGATTTCCTGAATTCAAGCTTCCTGGATCCAAGTCCTGGCTACATCTTATTAGTAGTTACTCCAGCAAGCATCTCCTTCCGTCCTCCACTTGCCTACCTGCAAAATGGGCACAGTGATGCTCATAGTTAGTGGCAGATCACCAGGAAGAATACCAGGGGTGTTTAGGATGTTCAGGAGTCGCCATCCACTGACTCCTAGCTGTAGTTAGAAAAATCAACGTTGGAAAGAACTTTCTATTCTCTGTAGCTCCCACTCACTGGCTCCTTTGCTCATCTGTGGGAGCAGGCTGTTGGCAAGTGACACCCCAGTCAGCAGGGCGGTGGTGTGCGCCTCACTAACAAGGCTGCTTCTCTCCTAGGCGGCCCAGGCAGGAGGCAGGATGCTCTGGGGGCTGGCCCTGCTGGCCATGTGTGCGTGGCCCAGCACTTCCGGTGAGTGTGACAAGCCACGGCCCTGCGCCAGTGGCCTGGCCACGGTGGGAGACCAAGGCGCAGCTGGGGTGGAGCATGGACGTATGGGCCCTCCTGACTCCCTGCCATGGGAATATTTACTTAGTTTTGAGCCATTTTGCATGGGATGATTTATTTTTTCAACATTTTAGTGTTGGGGGAGATATTCTCTGACCCATGGTGGGGGTTCTAGCTGTGTGAAGCTCAGTATGTCCCACATCCTGTCTTGACAGCACCACACATATCTCCTTTTCTTCTTGTTTGCTTTCTTCTTAAATTATTTCTCTATGTATTTATTTTCATGCAATGTATTTTTACTGACTGTATAGTACTCCACTACTGATAAACTCTAGTGTTCTGAGACCAGTTCTCTGTGGGCTTTTATTTTTTAGTATAAATGAAGACACATTATATAAATCATTACAAGCATTAGCCATTACATTCTTTGGACAAATTATAAAAAATAGTGTTATCATTTTAATAGAGTGGCCAAAATTTTTAATTATTTCCCACGGCTTTACTGAAAGTGATAAAATTTACACTTCTATCAGCCATAGTGTGTATTATGTTTTAATGTGCCAAGTATTAGCTGAAAAGTTATTCATTTGTAAAGCTTCCTATTCAGCATATTATTTTGAATCACTTAAACTATTATGATTTTGTCAAGAGCTGACTTTTTCCACCAGTGTCTGGATGGTGTCTTAAAACCACTCACTTTGGTCTTGAGACGCTGTTGGCTTCAGATCCTCACCAATGGTATGTGTTTCGATTTGAAGAATATATTTTTACAAAGACAGAGTGACAGTCCCATAATTTGTCAAGGGTGAAAGACACCAAGGAAGCAACACGTTCTTCAGTTGCTGTCCAGGGACCTCAGCCCCCGCAAGGCTGCAGACCTGGGCTTTTAGGCTGCTGCCTCCGGGGCTGTGGCGGTGGGAGAGGCCCTGCCCCGCTCAGGCCTGGAGGTGAGGAGTGAGATGTGGGCTGTGGCTCATCCTGCGCAAAGGGCCATGGGGGCTGGGGTGTGGGGGAAGGTGTGGCTGTCCATCCCTGGCACCTGCTCCTTAGACTCCAGGAGCAGGCTGGCCCTGCTGCTTGTGGCCCTTTGACTCCCCCACCACAGAGACACCGACTTGCTTCAAATGTGGCCTCGGGACCCTGTGGAAAGGATGAAAATTTTGAGAGTCTCTTGCTGGTGCAGCTCAGTTTGTCACTGGGGTCCTGGCGGCCGGTGACCCTCCTGCTGCGGTTCCTTTGGCAGCTGGTGACCAGGAGGAGGACACTGTCTTCGACCTTTTCAGCATCAGCAACATAAACCGGAAAACCATTGGCGCCAAGCAGTTCCGAGGGCCGGACCCCGGCATGCCGGCTTACCGCTTCGTGCGCTTCGACTACATTCCACCCGTGAACGCGGTGGAGCTGGACAGGATCATCAGGGCAGCGCAGCGGAAGGACGGCTTCTTCCTCACAGCCCAGCTGAAGCAGGATGGCAGGTCCCGCGGCACACTGCTGGCCCTGGAGGGCCCGGGTGCCTCCCAGAGGCAGTTTGAGATCGTCTCCAATGGCCCAGATGACACCCTGGACCTCACCTACTGGGTGGAGGGTACCCCGCACGTGGTCTCCCTGGAGGACGTGGGCCTGGCCGACTCCCAGTGGAAGAACATCACCGTGCAGGTGGCCAGCGAGACCTACAGCCTGTACGTGGGCTGTGACCTCATGGACAGCTTCGCCCTGGATGAGCCCTTCTACGAGCAGCTGCAGGCAGACAGGAGCCGGATGTATGTGGCCAAAGGTGCTGCCCGGGAGAGTCACTTCCGGGTGCGTACCCCGTGGTGGTGTGGGTGGAACCCGACCTTTTGCACAGCTGAGGAGCTACACACAGAGAGTCCCATCTTGGGAGAGAGCACGACACATGCACAGCACACACACTTACATGTGTGTGCACATGCATATGACTCACAGGCACACGCAGTTGTACAAACTGCATGAGCATCTTCACACATACCACAGCATCTTTACATACTCGTACCAGCCATACAAGTATGTTCACATGGACTCATACACCACTCCGAGACACACTGTACACACCACACATGCACACACAGGCATATACTTGCACAAGTGTGAGTGCACACCACATGTCACACACTTATGCATACAAACACCATATAGAACTACACATCATGGGTGCCATGTGCACACACACACACACACATACACACCACCTCCGTGTGTGTCTGAGAGCACCTGGATACTCCACTCAGTGCCCAGGGGCACAGACGTGCACACACCACCGCACTTGCATACACGCTCAGTGCGCACGCCTCCTGCATCATAGTGCATCTCCCTCATGCTCGGCGGTGGAGGGGAGGCTGTCTGAGGATGGGGAGGCTGTCTGAGGATGGGGAGGCTGTCTGAGGATGGGGAGGCTGTCTGAGGATGCAGCAGTCAGTCTGTTTTAGTTTCTGGGTCCCCAGCGATGTCTCATTGGCTGAGAGAACTCTGAGGTTCTTGCTTTGGAAACAAAACAGTGGGAGAGATGATGAATAATTCTCCATGCTGGGAGCTGCTGATACTGACAAACAGCCCTGTGTCCCTTGTCCTAAGTTATGGCAGGTCTGCTGATGCCCAAGCGTGTTTAGGACCCGTAGGCACGTATTCACACGAGTGTCCTGACCTGCAGCTGCTTGTCTCGGTGATGGTGTGAGGGACACACCTTCCGTGGACACTGTGCTTCCAAGATTGACCTCTCCGTGTCTAATGCTCTGTATCTGACCTTCTCATGAGGCTGTGCAGCAGCAGCCACAGTGCGTGGTCAGCACTGGCCACAGGGGACCAGGGTGGGTTGCAGGGGCCGGGTCCTCAGCACACTTCTGCCAGTTAGGAGTGCTAAGTTCTCCCAGTGTCTGCTAATTTTACTCACATTGGACATTTCCAGATGAAACTGTTGTAAGTCCAGGGTGTCTGAACAGTGCTCTTCTCCACACAGGTGCGTGTCCTTAGCCCTCGGCTGTGTCGAGGAAAGGCCTTCAGATGCATGCCTGGTCAGTGGTCACCACCTTGTGGAGCCAGGGGTCCCCGCAGCTCTCAGGGCTGTGGAGGCTGCCTCAGCCCGAGAGCGCAGCCTCTGCCTGGACTGTGGGCATTTCCAAGGCCCGAGCCACGGGAGAGGACGCCACCGTCCCGAGTCCCCGGCAGTACGTGCCCTGGAATGTCTGTCTGCACATGGCCAGATGACCTAATTTCCTGTGTTCCCTGGGGCCTCTTCTGTTCTTCTCTGTGGAGTGTTTTCTTATGCTTAGCACATTTTTCATGTTAAGTTATAGTTTTTTGAGTCATGCCTAAAAGCCAAGTTTCCAAAGTAACAGATACAGGAAAAAAAAAAAAACCTGATTGCAGCATCTCAAGACTTCCAATTCTAAACCAGTAAAGGCACAGAGTGTTGGAAAACCTTTTCTTGCACGTTAAAAATGTCACAGCTTCGCATGAGGTGCTTCCTGTTTGTGTTCTCACAGGGTTTGCTGCAGAACATCCAGCTGGTGTTCGAGAGCTCCGTGGAGGACGTCCTCAGAAGGAAAGGCTGTCAGCAAGGCCAGGGAGGTACGTGTGTGGCGCCGCATACCTGCACCGCCTCGGGGCTTCCTGCTGCGATGTGTCCTATGGGCCATTCGTGGTAGTGAGTCAGGGGCTCCCAGGGTCTGTCAGGGAAGCAGCTCCTGCTCAGATATGTGCCATCTAAAAATTATCGACGGATAAACTTTGACTGGATTTCAATAATTAAATAGGAATTTCACAAGCTAAAAAGCAAACCTCCAGCACTGTAGCAGGATAGACAGTAGCAGTACCAATGTGTGAAAGTCCCCACATCCTGGGACATCGCAGGTATTTGTCAGGCTTTCCGCTCCTGACATGGCCACACTGAACATCAGTGCTGCTCTGCTTACTGAGAGTGGACACACTGGCCAGCAATGCCCACTCTCCACAGGCATTTCCTGCGGCCTTTCCAGAGTTTTCCTATGTGTGTAGCTGGTAAGATCAGGGTGCTGGGATTTTCAACACAGCCTGTGGAACACCCGTAGAATGACTGGAATAGGCGCTTTCACTGCCCTTGTTTACCAACAAGAAGCAGAGCCCGAGCGGAGCGGGTCTGCCAGTTCCCCGGTTCCCCGGGGTGCTCGGCTGAGGCCGGGCCCCAGAGGAAAGCTCCTGCGTGGGGCTCAGTGCTGCGGTGCTTCCTGTCCCTTCCGTCCTAAGGTAGGAGAACGGAAGTTGCTCTGTAGTGGATCACGCACCAGGAGTGGGCGTGTAGGAGTCTGTGTCTTTAACCCCGGACCCACCTGGATGGGGTGCTTGCTGGCTGATTCTCAGGAAGGGGTGCTGAGCCCCGCACGCATCCGGGGCAGTCCTTCCCTAGGCCTGGCAGCGTCCACGGCTGCACCGCGTGCCAGCCCACTGCTCACACTGCTCCTCTGCATGGGGGCGCAGACGCTAACGTATTCCTGGGCTGCCTGTGTGAAGACCTTCACATTGCCTGAATCATAGAAACTCCTGCCCTGGACTTGAGGCTGGTCTGGGTCAGTCAGGACAAGGCCACCTTGGCATGTGAGTGACCACCACAGCCACTGGTGGGTCAGATCAAACTCAGCAAACACAAGCTACCACTCTGTGTCGATAAATACTGCCTTGCTCATTCTAGCTACATGCCTTCAGACCAAGGTAGCTCTGTCATGCCTGAATATATATGAAACAAACATTTACAAATTAAGACCATCCTCAAAAATCAGACTTGCCCAGAAATCTAAATCTGTTCTTTTGAGAGGGAGCATTAGTGTAGACCTAAAGATTTATAATACTCACGTCCTTAGGAACAGCTGTTGGATCGCTCAGACCGAAGGATCTCGCAGGAAGACAGACTACCCTGCTCCTGCAGGCTGTGTCAGAGTTACAGAGACCTGCTCTTACCAAGACGGCCAGGGCTGGCCGGGGCTGAGAAATGCCACGGCCTCACTGGCTGGCTGTACAGTGAAAATACTTCAGCCTGCCATGGGGCCAAGTCGCTAAGATTCCATGATGGAAACCGTTGGCATAGGCCAGAGACACGGAGTGGATGGAAGATTTTACTGCCAACTAAACCAATTCATGCCAGAGTTGAGTAGTAAATGAGAAATATGCTAGTTTTGCTTAAATATTAAAGGAGTGAAAAATGAATATGCTGAATAAGTTAAATATGTTTATTTTAACAATTAGATCAATCTGCTGAGTAAAATCCACCTAGAATTAGTGTAGGTGAAGTCTCTGTTATGTACCGCGTATCTATGCACTATCTAAACGTTCAGACAATTTCCCAGTTACAGAGCTACGTGATTTCAGGGCAGCTCCCAACCTTAGCTTGAGAACTGGGATGTTCACAGACAAATCATAGAAGCTCAGTCGTAGGGGTGGGGCAGGCAGGACGGCAGCACATACTCGGAATGACTCGCACTGGATGGTCAGAGGGAAGGCTTCTGTGGCCATCGCCCCAAGGCGGCCACAGGCTGAATGTGTGTGAGAGACACCCTCCCTGTCTGCAGGGCCCCGGAACCTGCCCTGCAAGTAGGTGGAAGTGATGGGCTCGCCCACACAGGCTCTGGGCAGTGTGTGTGATTCTGGGGTAGGGCAGCGGACATGCAGGCCAACCCCCCTCCACCCTGAGCTTCCACCCTCCCCCCCGGAAGAACGGCTGGAGGCCTGAAGGCCGGGGACAGAGTTGAAGCCCTGAGAGGGACTTTGGGGATGGGACGAGCGTGTCAGGGAAAGCCAGCATCTCAGGGGAAAGAACACAGGTGAGCAGAGGGCTGCTCCAGGCAGGCACGCCGCGAGGCTTGGGGACACCTGTGGGGACGGGGGAGGCTCTGGGCACAGGGCGATGAGGTGTGTGGTTGAAAAGGTGTTTGGGAGATGGCAATACGGACAAAGAGGCTTGAAATTGGGATGCCCTGAGCTCTTTTGACGCAACGCCTGCGTTACAGACAGGCGTGTCTCTGAGCCGACTCTTGCTGTTGGCAAACTGTGCCTCTCCTCTGTGCAGTGTCTCTGTGAAGAGCTTGGGGTTACCGTGTGGGACAGAGTCCTTTCTGTTCAACATGGGTCCCACTGAGCACCCCTCATAGTGGCTGAGAGCCCCAGTGCCCAGGCCCTGACCCCTGACCTCCTGTGCTTCCCTGCAGCGGAAGTCAACGCCATCAGTGAACACACCGAGACCTTGCACCTGAGTCCTCACCTGCCCACCCAGCTGGTGGGCGGCAGCGGGAAGGAGCAGAGGCCAGAGGTGTGCGAGCACTCCTGTGAGGAGCTGGCCAACATGATCCATGAGCTGTCCACGCTGCACGTCCTGGTGCGCCAGCTCGATGACAACCTGAAGAAAGTGGTGCGTGCTGAGGGTGGGGCCGTGGCGGGGCCTGGGTGGCTCCTTCTGCACCAGCTGGCCCTCAGGGTGGCTCCTCATTCACTGCTCCGGGAGGAGGGCGGCTCCATCTAAATGTCTACCATTCGCTATGCCCAGCAGTACGCACCTGTAATCCCACTACTCTGGGGGCTGAGGCAGGACAGTCACAGCTTCAAGCCCAACCTGGATGACTTAGTGAAAAAAAATTCGGAACGTAGCTCAGTCTGAATTCCTGGATTCAATCCCTGGTACTGCAAAAAAGAAAAAAAGTAGAGAGAGAGTTCTCTAAAATAAATACCTGATCGGGGGAAGTTCACCTTTCCTGCCAGTCAAAGGGATCCACACAGAGGGAAATGTCCTCTCAAGGCTGCTGGCCCCAATGTGGAGAAGGACCGCCTTCCCCGAAGACCAGAGGCCACTGTGCTGTGTGTGTGGGGTGGGGTAGCTGGCGCCTCTCCAGAGTGTGTTACAAGCTGTGGATGGGTCTCAGGCGAGTGAGAGGAGTCCGTCCTAGGCTGGCTTGACTGCACGACCCACAGCATGGGCAAGACCGAGTGAATTCACAAGCAGCATGCGGGACACTGACTGCAGTGGACAATGGTCTCCCCGCCCTCAACTCTTTGACCCCCGGAGGGCGGGGCCAGTCCCTCAGCTCTGCCCTCTGAGGTTCTGCCCGAGTAGAAGGTCCCAGGGTCCTGTGTGTCCTTTATCCCCCTTCTCCAGCTCTCCTCCCAAGTCACCTGCTGGCTCTGCTGCTTGAGCCCGAGGCTCCTCGGTTAAGGGGGGACAGGCCCCTTCACCCACAGGCCCTACAGCAGGGTGATCGCAGCTCTTGCCTGTACCTGACCTTCCCTCTCTTTCCAGTCCACTGACAACCAGTTTCTCTGGGAGCTCATTGGTGGCCCTCCCAAGACGAGGAACGTGTCAGCCTGCTGGCAGGACGGCCGGTTCTTTGCAGAAAATGAAACCTGGGTGGTGGACAGCTGCACCACGTGCACCTGCAAGGTGAGACCCTGGCGCTCCGTCTTGGGGGTCAGGGAGCCAGGTTCAGGGGGTGGCACCATCCGGGAGCAGCTGCAGAGTGCGTCAGATGCACAAGGAAGATGAACCGCGTGACCGCAAAGTGGAAGACGCTCTGAACACGATTTGAAACACCTCTTTGTTTTACACACAAAGAAATCAAAACCCAGGTGGCGGCACAACTTGGCCAGTGTCACCAGGTGACTAGAAACAGCTGGCACTGGCTGAGCAGGCTTTTCTCCGGCTGTCTGCTTCCGTCAGTTCCCGTGGGGCACTGGCACTCAGCAGAAATTCCTGGGGCGACAAGAGCATTGCCGCACCTGCTGCTGGTGCTGGGTGTAGTCTCTTCTCCCCGCTTGGGCTTGGCCCAGGGACTCAGACACTTTACGGTCCAAGCGACAGCTTGTGCAGCTCCACTGGTTGAAGCCAACTGTGCACCCCGACACTGTCCCTTAGCCTCACTGCCAGGATGGGTCTCTTATCAACCTCTCTTTTACTTTCAGAAATTCAAAACAGTTTGCCACCAAATCTCTTGCTCACCAGCGACCTGTGCCCACCCATCCTTTGTGGAAGGCCAGTGCTGCCCTACCTGTTCTCACGGTAAGCCTCCACTCGTGGTCCAGTCTGCCAGCCCCAGGAGGAAGCTGACAAGGAAGCAGGGGGCCAGCTCAGGGCCTTGGCCACCTGCTGGCAGCTGGAGTCTGAGGGGCTCAGGGACCAGGGCCAAGCCCTGCTGCCCTGCTCAGATGAGGAAGTGTTGGCTCCCCTGATGTGGCTCAGGTAGATGCCATTGTGAGCCAGTGACTTCAGCAGGTCTAGAGTGTGTAAGGCAGGCACTCACTACCGCACTGCACCATGGGAAAAGATACCCAGGGAAATAGGCGTTTACCCAAGTGACGCAGTCACAGGTCCTTGCCAAGTGGCACAGGCTGAGGTTCAGAGAGTTGTGCCCTGGGCTGTCCAGGTCCTGGCACAAGACAGAGACAGAACAAGCAGGCCTTGGAGCTTGCTGTGCGCCCTGCTCCCCCATTCTTCTCTGGAAGCAACTGCTATGTTTTCCCAGTGCCCAGATCATGGGCTCCCTGGGGCTGAGTCCACTGGAGAGCGAGGGAGGTGGGGGCGAGGCCCCCGACACTGGCACTGTTTGGCATCCACATAGCCTTTGCCATGGCAGTGCCAACCCCTGGGATGCTGCCCACTCCCGTCTCCCCTCCTGGGACCCTGGGATCAAGTCTTCACAGGACAATCCCCTCACTCTGAAGAGAGCAGTCTGGGAAGTTGTGAGCCCAGTAGTTGGGGCCGGGCTCTCTCCCGTCTCCCCTTCCTGGAGTCTCAGCAGAACTGGATGTGGCTGGACTGTGTCCCAGACTCGTTCCCCTGCTGTGTCCACCCTCACGCCCTAGTGAACACCATGAGGACACCTTCCCAGGGTGCCGGGGCTTTATCTGGTACCTCCTACCATGGGGTACAGCTCTCCCCTCTTAGGGTGCAGACATGGAAGAGGCACAGAGCAAGGGATCGGGCATAAGGACCCAGAGGGAGGACTCAGTCTACATGGGGCTGACAGGGGCACATTCGGGGCAGCAGAGCCCCTGGCTGGGAGCCCCAGGACCAAGCGCGGTCCTCAAGAGGCTGAGCACTGGATTTGCAGAAAACAGGTGTGTTTGGAGGGGCCGGCCTTTGCCACTGTGGTCTCAAGGTGCGATCTTTCTGTGGCTTGGAGTCACTGTCCGGGAAGCCCAGAGGAAGTAGCTCCAATTTCCCAGTAAGTCTCCTGGTTGAAGTAAGTCACACAGTGCGTGAGCCTCTTCCGGGGACTCGTGGGGCCACACTGCTGCTCCTGCAACACAGGGTCACATGAGCTTAATCCTTTCCACGATTCTGATCACACACCAAGTGGGATGGGGACCAAATCAAACTCAAGGGTTCAGTGTTGCCTTTGTACTGCAGAAGGCTGACCGTCTGGGGTCCAGCCAGATAAGGGGGTGTTCCAGGGGTTGCCATCACGGCAGCACAGGAGTTCAGAGCTTCCCCACAGGGAGCCCTCTCGCACTCCTCCTATGTCCTCCTGCTCCACGTTCTTCTCCTGGAAATTTTGGTCAGTGCTCCCTGCGGGCTTGGCACGCACGCTTCCTGGAAAGCTCTCCTGGCCAGTTACGGCCTTCACACTCGTCTAGAGACTGCAATCACCTGGGAAGGATTTCTATGCAGGAAGCTGCCTTTTTATTTAATTTTCCTTGATTTGAATTATTTGGAAATAAGTTATGTGACCTATAAATTCAAGAAACAGTTGTGGTATAATATTAACATCTGGGAAGCAGCAAGCCAGGGGGGAAGTTGTCCTGCAGATGTGGTTCGGCGCTGCCTTTGAGAGCGGTTTTGGAAATGTTTGGAGCACCTTCCCTGGACACAGAGCACCACTCAGAGCCCCTGAGGTGGCCTCAGTCTTCCCTTGAGGGAAACTGAGTCCTGGCCCTGGCCATGGGCCTTCTGACTGCTGAGTCTCTTTGCTCACTGGCCACCAGCCCTGCCATGTCCACTGCTGGGGATCCCTCTGCTCAGACTGCCGAGCCCCACGAGAGAACCCGGGCCTCGACGGTACCCGGTTCTGCTCCAGCGCGTCACAAGGGCCCTGATTCCATGTGCCCCCCACCCCTAGGGGTGGACGGTGAAGAGGGCTGGTCTCCGTGGTCAGAGTGGACCGAGTGCTCCGTGACGTGTGGCTCCGGAACCCAGCAGAGAGGCCGGTCGTGTGACGTCACCAGCAACACCTGCCTGGGCCCTTCCATTCAGACTCGGACTTGTAGCTTGGGCAAATGTGACCCCCGCAGTGAGTATCAGCACCTGCCTGAGCCTGGCAGGAAGCCAGACTCTTGGCCCCATGGGTTGGAGGGACAGAGGTGCCTCAGGTTCTGGCGACCTTAGTGGAGATGCCCTGTCTGGGATGGCTACCCTCCTGGCCAGGGCAGCCTGAGCTCTGACCTCCTTCTGTTAGTCCGGCAGAATGGGGGCTGGAGCCACTGGTCACCCTGGTCTTCCTGCTCTGTGACCTGTGGAGTCGGCAACATCACGCGCATCCGCCTCTGCAACTCACCGGTGCCACAGATGGGCGGCAAGAACTGCAAAGGCAGTGGCCGGGAGACCAAGCCCTGCAAGGCCGACCCCTGCCCAAGTAAGCAGGGCCCTGGGTCCTGAGGGGTGTGAGGGGGTACAGAGCTCAGAGCTGGGCAGCTGGAGCCCAGCCCTGCCCAGGGTGGCCAGCATAGCTCCAGGCTCTGCGGCCCCAGGCTGTGTGGGCTCACTGCGCAGGGCCCAGCTCCCCCGAGCTCCGCACGGGCTGCGGTCCTGTCTGCGGTCCCCTGTGCTGGAGGAACAGCCAGCCAGAGAAGGGGACTCAGTGTGGGAGGAGCAAAGGATGTGTGGAGCGTGTCTCACACTGGCACTTGGCCCTCGTCTGTGACAAGTCAGCGCTGCGGCTGAGGAGACACACGTAGTTCACGGTCCAGGGTCCTCTCCAGAAAGCTGTCCCCAGGCACACTGACGTAGATAGTGACTTTTACATGGGTTTAGCATTTGTAGAAGTGTGTGTGGCCGCTTCGATCCCGCACAGCAGCATCTCAGACCTCCCCGTGGTGGAGCCGGGGTTCTACTGAGAAAGCTATCAGCACGTTCACCAGACGTATAAACAAACCACTGTCATTCTGTCATTGTGTCACTCCCTGATTGCGACCAAGGAAAGAGCAGGAGCGCAGTCGGTCCTTTCCTCGGCAACTCCACCACCAGGGAAGGACAGCAGTTACCCCTGCCTGGCAAGAAGCTGCCCACCGTGCCCGACCTGCTCTCCGTGCCTCACACGGTGATCTTGCTGTGCACCCCACTCACGCCCTGAGCCTCTTCCTCGGCTTTCCTTGCAGTTGATGGCCGCTGGAGCCCCTGGTCCCCGTGGTCGGCCTGCACCGTCACCTGTGCGGGAGGAATCCGGGAGCGCACGCGGGTCTGCAACAACCCGGAGCCGCAGTTCGGGGGGAAAGACTGCGTGGGCGACGTGAAGGAGTACCAGATGTGCAACAAGAGGAGCTGCCCCATAGGTGGGTCCACGGGGTGCCCAGGGACACGCCAGGGAGGGCCCAGGTTGCCCAGGAGCTGCCTGCGCCCAGTATACATGTCAGATCCACTCAGAGAAGCGACTGAAGGAATAAGCGGCTTTTATCTGTGTGCGCAGTGTATCAGTCAGCTCTCACATTGCTGACACACACCTGACATTGCAGTGTAAAGAAGGAAAGGTTAATTTGGCTGGAGGTTTCAGGTTCAGCACAGGGTCATCTGGCTCCAAAGTTGGAGTGTTCAGTGTGGACAGAGCAGAGGAGAGCTGCGTCCTTCACAGGGCAGAGAGTAGAGCTTGGGGGGGACAGAGGGAGACCGAGGGCTGCAGAGCACCCCCAGGCCACGCAGCCGTGACCCCCAACACAAGCGGGAGTGTCCTCTACTGTTCTGCTCAGCATCACCTGATCTGAGGGAGTGCGTGTGTCAGGATCGGTGGTCACGTGTGGTGTGTTTGTGAGAACAGAGAGAAAATAATATGTTTGCACCACAGAAAGATAGCCACTTCAGCCTCTGTGTCCTGTTCCTTCCAAATGTGTATATGAAAGCAGGAAACATACAGTAGTGGTAACACTGAGTAGGCCTGGATCCAGTATCCATGTGCCCCTGATCGTGGTTTTTATTTTTTTGGTTCTGGGAATTGAGCAAAGGACTTTGCATCGAGCCACATCCTTAGCCTTTCTTTGTCCTTTTAGTTTTGGGACAGTGTCTCTCCCCGTTATCATCTCCGCTGCTTTCTCCTCACCGAAGCACAGTACCCAGCACCACGTCTGAGAGGAGAGGCTCATTTAGCCTACAGCTGGTAGAGGTTTCAGTCCACAGTGGGCTGGTCCAAGGCAGGGCAGCATAGTTCTGAGCTGAGCTGGGCAGGTGCCGCCTGCGCGCTGGCCTCAGCTCTGCCCGCCTCTCCCACAGACGGGTGCTTGTCCAACCCCTGCTTCCCTGGGGCCGCGTGCAACAGTTTTCCAGATGGGTCTTGGTCCTGCGGTGCCTGCCCGGTGGGCTTCCTGGGCAACGGGACCCACTGTGAGGACCTGGACGAGGTGGGTGTCCCATCTTTGGGTGTCAGGGCACACTGTGGATACCCGAGGGCTGTGGTCATGCCTGCTTCTCTCTGCAGTGTGCCGTGGTTGCAGACATCTGCTTCTCCACCAACAAAGTTTCCCGCTGCATCAACACCGAGCCTGGCTTCCACTGCCTGCCCTGCCCACCACGCTACAAGGGCACCCAGCCCTTTGCTGTGGGCCTGGAGGCTGCCAGGACAGAAAAGCAGGTGAGCGAAGCTGGCTTTCCCTGCATATTGGCACAGGAAAAGCAGAAAAAGAATTGATTCCAGAGAAGTGGATGTGGGACTGGGGAGAGAGAGGGGAGCAGCATTGTCGGGAGGTCTTAGGAATCGCCTACCTCTCCCAAGCCAGGCCACTGAACCCATCCAGCGGGTCCTGCAATGTGCCAGGGGAATTCCGATCTGAGTTCTCATGCAGGGAGAGTTTATTTTATGTCTCAGTAACAATCGATAGGTAATTTGTAAAGGAAGTTTGGAGGTTGAAAGTCCAAGATGGGGTCGGGCAAGCTGGGAGGGCCCTATTCCACGTCACCCAGGCATGAAGCAAAGGATGTGGGAGGGGTCAGGACCAAGCCCTCGGCTCAGCCCTTGCTCGCACAACACGACTCTTTCAGCTCGGAGGCCTAACCTTGTCCCTTGACCCCCCATCACAGTCTCCTTGGGGATTACAGTTCTGTGCGTGCTTTGCGGAGATGTGTTTGAACCGTAGCGAGCAGCACCATGTGCTAGACCACATGCACAGGAAGGGTTGGTTCCCACAGCTCAGGGACCACGGCAAAACCCCTCAGGATCACTTCTGGCAGGGAAAAGTCCCCGTTTGTGGACGTGCACCTGGCTGCACTCTGCCCTGCATCCCTAGTCCACGCGTGCCCGTGCGTGTTGCCTGGCCCATAACCCATGCGTCTGGGGTCCCCAGGTATGTGAGCCTGAAAACCCGTGTAAGGACAAGACTCACGACTGCCACCGTCACGCGGAGTGCATCTACCTGGGCCACTTTAGTGACCCCATGTACAAATGCGAGTGCCAGACAGGCTATGCGGGCGACGGGCTCATCTGCGGGGAAGACTCTGACCTGGACGGCTGGCCCAACAGCAACCTGGTCTGTGCCACCAACGCCACCTACCACTGCGTCAAGGTGAGGCTTGCAGCTCATGCTTCACCTCCTCCCAGAGTGGACAGAGCTCACTCTGGGGCATCGGTCCGCTCTCGTCACTGTGCCAAACCACCCACGAAAACCAGCCCAGCGAAGCAGAGACTGACTTGACTCTTGGTCTTAAGACTCTGTCAGGCCTGTGGTGAGTTAGCACATGGCAGGATGTGAGGCACCGGAAGCTGCTCATCTCCAGGGAGCTGAAGGCAGGGAGGGAGAAGGGAGAGGCAGGGATCCACGAGCCCCGAGGGACCGTGCTCCTTCCAGCAGCCCATCTGCCTGAGGCTGTGCCTGTCCCTGTGGAGCCAGAGCTGGGACAGTTTTCACTGTCTGGGTCCCTGAGCAACACTCCAGGCCCACATTATGGCAAATGACTGGAGCCCACATGGCAGGAATGCATTGGTTTAAACAGCGAGAAACTGCAGCTGTCTGGCTTCCTCTTCCTCCTCGCACGTGTTCCATGTTGTAGACAATAGGATGTTGGAGTCACAGATGTCCCCAAACCATGGGGTGGGGGGTCCATGGGGTGGACTGGCATGACCTTGTCCCCGTCACACAGGCGTCCGGCCCCAGGGGCAGGGCTGAGCCTCTCCTGACCCTGCAGCCTCTGACTCCAGCAGAGTCTTGCTCCCCGCTTGTGGCCAAGAGCTGGACGGCTGGGTCCTTCTGCACGTTCTCGTGCTGCTTCACCTGGTCAGCACCGGGTGATGGGCAAGGAGCAGCCTCACTCTGGGTCTGAGACAAAGCCCAGGGACAGGGGCTGGAGCAGGAGGGCTCCGAGCTCTGAGCCTCAGTAGCCCAACAGGTCACACTCGCCCGCAAGGGCTCCTTGCTGAAAGACTTGATGACCAGAGTGGAATGGAGCCTGGAGTTGGACTCTGTGTTCCTGGAGGGCGGGCAGGGCTTTCTGTGTGGCTCCACTGCACCACACTCGTCCTCCTCCTGTCTCCGAGTCCCGTGGTAGCAGCCGAGGAGGTGGGCTCGGAACCTGGTGCCTCTGTCCCAGTCCACTGGCACAGGATCCCTCAGGCAGGATCTGGAGAGAAAAGACAGCTCTGGGCCAATTTCTCTACTGTTGAGAACAGATGTCCCCCATTCACCCTCTGTGAAGCCACCTGTATTATTTTTGTTTTACCTTTTCTGAATGTTTCTGTAATGACTGTGGCTTCTGTAATTACAGGACAACTGTCCCCAACTCCCCAATTCTGGACAAGAGGATTTTGACAAGGACGGAATTGGTGATGCCTGTGACGAGGATGATGACAACGATGGAGTGAGCGATGAGAAGGTGGGCGGGGCCCTGTGACAGCTGCCGGGGTCTCAGGAGCGGAGGCCACAGGAGGGCAGGGCTCCTTCCTTCTCTCCCCTCTCCCTCTTCCCTCCCAGCACTAGAGACTGAGCTCAGCTACATCCACCAAGCTACATCCCCTGTGCTTTGTGTTTCCTTATTTTGAGACAAGGTCTTGCTAAGTCACTAAGTTGCCCGAGCTAGGTTGAAACTTTTGATCCTCCTGCCTCAGCCTCCCACCTCAGCCTCCCAAAGTACTGGGATTACAGGCATGGGCCAGCTGAGATTAGGACTCTGCACCAGGTAGTCCCTGCACTGCCAGGAATGTTTGTCCCCCAATGATCCCCAAGCCCAGCACACAGACAGCAGGTCATTTGTGACCCCAGAGCAGCTGAAGTACAGCCCCTAGGATGCCTCACAAGAAAATATGCTCCAGCCAGCTCACTCGTGCCTGAGCATCTGCATCCCTGCTCTGGGCTGAGGTGTCTGTCATCGGTGCCTGGAGGACACCACGTACAGATAGACAATAGGATGTTTGCTTCTGGCCTGGGGGACTGCCTTCTAGACTGCCACTCCTGTCAGCACAGTGTGACCCTGGCCGGGGGCCATCACCTTGACTCAGCTCAGGGCATTGACTCCCTTGACTGCCACCGTCCCCCCGCCCATTTGCCTTCTCCTGACTTCACTGTGAGTTGATGGAAAGCCCTTGTTTTGGGAAACCTCAGAATTGGAACAAGAGAAGCAAGTGCAGAGATGATTCTAGAGCGACGGGCTATGTGTGTGTTAGTGAGGGCTGTGGCTTCTGTTTCTTCATCTCCATACTGACAAGGTTGATCTCTCAGCACCTAACTTGGGCATCCTCATCCTTATCACCCGTGACCCTACAGACATTGCAGGCCCCTCCTTATATCACTTCCTGTGCTCTTAGGACAATTGCCAGCTGCTCTTCAACCCCCGTCAGTCTGACTATGACAAGGATGAGGTTGGGGACCGTTGTGACAACTGCCCCTATGTGCACAACCCTGCTCAGATCGACACGGACAGCAACGGCGAGGGCGACGCCTGCTCAGTGGACATCGATGGCGACGGTCAGTGCTGTCGGGACTGCGTCTGGGCCTCGCTGAAGTCTGGAGCCTGGGTGTCCTGAGTGGGCACAGACTGGCTTCTTATTATCTTGGGTTCAGTGTCTGAAGGGGTTGTGGGCTCAGCCTTATGGGTGTATTCTCTTTACTCTGGATTCTCGGGAGACTCTTCCTTACCTCACTGCCGACAGGAGGTGACTTGGGTCCTTAAGTATCCACGTGCACAGCAGCCGTGGCCTGGGTCTCCTCTGCAGGGGCAGCCCTCTGTGGCATTTTTGTGACGCACATTCTGCCAAGCCCCAAGAACCTCACCTCCTTACCTGGTCAGACTGGCATGGGGAACCATCTCAGAGGACTTTGTGGGACTTCGCTGGGCCCTTGCATCTGAGTCCCTTTTTCTTATCGTCGTTAACCTCTGCCATCATTGCAAGGTGACACTTTACCTGAGACCTGCTGGCCTCCAGGATGGAGCCCTAAGCTCTGAAGCCATCCCACCCCCACCTACCCCAGATAACTGTTTTCTCAGGAGTTCAGGGACCGGGCAAGCTCGGCAGCAGCTGCTTGAGCCTCGTCTGGTTCCTCTTTCACAAATCCGGTCGTCTTCACATTCTGACAGGATCGTTATCGAGCAAAAGTTGGTCCCGATGTGGTTCCATGTGACAGGGAAGTAGCATCACTCTCCTAACCCAGCCTTTTGCTGCCCTCTTCACATGCCGACAGATGTCTTCAATGAACGAGACAACTGTCCCTACGTCTACAACACTGACCAGAGAGACACGGACGGCGACGGTGTGGGTGACCACTGTGACAACTGCCCTCTGATGCACAATCCCGACCAGGTGACCGGGCACGTGTGAGCAGGGTGGGATCCGGGCCCTTGGGAGCGGTGTGACTCCTGTCAGCTTGGCCTGGACACTCTGGCTTGTCAGCAATCCCAGTTGGAAACGTTTACTTGTCTCACGTCTCAGTGGCCACTGGCCAGGCTGCCCCTCGCTGTGAGCAGGAGGCTGGGTCCCCATGTCCCTCTACTTTTCCCTGCTGTGAGCACAGGTGTTCACCTTGCTCCCAGGTCTGCTGTGCAAGAGCTGGGAGAGCAAACCTACTGCAGGTCTTGGATGCATCCCAGCAGCCACGTAGACTGCCCTGTATGCTATTTACTTTCCTTCAAGAAACCACATTTCTTAAGTGAGGAGCATCCTAATGCGGGCTGGGAGATCCCAGTGGGCTCTGGAGCCCAACTCAGTGCTGGTGCCGACAGCGGAGTGAGCCTTGCCAGTGGCTTCTTCTCTGAGGACTCACCTGTCCCTCCTTTCGGCTCTATCTCCCAGACCGACCTGGACAACGACCTTGTGGGAGACCAGTGCGACAACAATGAAGACATAGATGACGATGGGCACCAGAACAACCAGGACAACTGCCCCTACATCTCCAATGCCAACCAGGCTGACCACGATAATGACGGCAAGGGCGATGCCTGTGACCCCGACGATGACAATGACGGGATTCCAGACGACAGGGACAACTGCAGGCTGGTGTTCAACCCTGAGCAGGAGGACTCAGATGGTGGGTGCTGTCCAGCCCTGCAGGGCCTCGGCACGGCACTGCCCGGCCCTCTGCGTCATGTGGTGTCTGTCTGTGCATGTTGGGTTCAGGACAAATCGAGGATCTATACAATTTTTAGAGCTTCGACAGTTTCTTAGAAAGCAACATGAGTGTATGAGGCCAGGGAGGGAAGAGGAAGGACTTTAGAGGCAGAGAACACAGTGGAGGAGTATGAGTATAAGAAGGACCGGTGCAAATAAATGGAGCCCAGCTGCAGAGTCCTGTGGTGGAGCCTTCAGGGTGACTGGACTCTTTCCCGCATCGCCATATCTCTGAGCAGTGAAGAACATTCCTGTGGCTGTGAGGAGGCCTGACTGGGTGGCTGACAGGGCAGATTTGCTGTATGAGCCCCTCAGTGGGTGGAGATTAGGAGTCCTGGGTCCAAGCCATGAGAATCAGAAGCACAAGGAAATCTTACTGAGGTTTGCCCGGGCTCGGGCTCGGCTGGGTAGGAGAACAGGGCAGCAGAGCTCCTGCAGAGGTCCGTGCCTAGTGGGCTTGCAAAGAGCAGGGCCTCAGTGGTTTCCCTGGCATGTGGTCCTGGCACATGGTCATGCACCTCTGTGCAGTAGGGGAAAGTACACAGCTGAGTGGAAGGGAATGAGTGTGAAAGAAGCATTGGGTGGGGAGCCTGTCACACTCGAAGTTAAATTTGGTGTCTTTTCCTGCCTGTGAGACAAATGGATATGCAGGGACAGGTTGGCCACACCGGGCTCTGGGTACCCAGGGAAGTGACTGAGAGGTCTCAGGGTCCACCATCCTGTGCAAACTGGTGCCATGTGGCCCAGGCAGCCATAGCCCCACTAGGAAGCCAACGAAAAGACTCCTGACCAAGGGAGTCCGAATTCCTCTAGTAAAATCCAGTTTGAGGTAAGAGTTTTAAATACCAAATAAACTAAAAGGGGATGGGAGTTTTAGAGGTGACAGACACACCCATAAGTTCGTCTGGACACTGGGTGACAGGTCTCCCCAGGCTGAGGTCAGGGAGAAGGAAGCGTGTTCCAGAGGGCTCCACTGTGGGGTCCTTGTGGGGACGTTTGCTCTGAGCAGACATGGGACAATATGGCAGGCAGAGCGAGGGAGCTGGGGGCCTGGGAGACGACAGCACCCGTCTGCCTCAGTGCAGGGCCGGCTGCAGGCCTCACAGACTGAGTGCTCTCCAGCCTCACACTGTGGAGGTGAACAACGAGCCCCTGGCTTTACCTCACCGCCCTTGTTCCTTGTAAACAGGTGATGGGCGGGGCGACATTTGTAAAGACGACTTCGACAATGACAACGTTCCTGACATCGATGATGTGTGCCCCGAAAACAACGCCATCAGCGAGACTGACTTCAGGAATTTCCAGATGGTGCCCTTGGACCCCAAGGGCACCACGCAAATCGATCCCAACTGGGTCATCCGGCACCAAGGCAAGGAGCTGGTTCAGACTGCAAACTCAGATCCTGGCATCGCCGTAGGTGAGCTGTGAGGTCCCAGGAGTGAGCTCGGTGTCCACCATGTTGATGGGCTCAGCGGGCCTTTATAGTACCCATCCTTCGTGCATGTGAGGCTGCCAGCCCGTGTCATCTCGGCAGTGGAATCGGGAGCCCATGTCTGCCTCTCAAGTGCCACATTCAGCTGGCTGTCCGGCTGCAGGGGCTCAGGCTACTCAGGGTAACGTGGCACGGTGCAGTTCTCTTAGTCAGCAGAGTTCCGTTCCCCTCGCAGTAAAGAGCCCAGCCTTGGTGGCAGAGAAGGCCACTTTCCCAGGATCGGGGGCCACTCTGGGCTCCCCTAGGATCCCACTGATGTTGGGGTCACTTGTTCCTTGTACCTAGGTTTTGACGAGTTTGGGTCTGTGGACTTCAGTGGCACATTTTATGTGAACACGGACCGGGATGATGACTACGCAGGCTTTGTCTTCGGCTACCAGTCCAGTAGCCGATTCTACGTGGTGATGTGGAAGCAGGTGACCCAGACCTACTGGGAGAACCAGCCAAGCCGAGCCTACGGCTACTCAGGCGTGTCACTCAAGGTGGTCAACTCCACAACAGGCACCGGCGAGCATCTGCGGAATGCCCTGTGGCACACGGGGAACACGGAGGGGCAGGTGAGGCTGGTAACATGGCTGTGCTGCCCAGCACATCCCACAGTGGGGCGCCTCTGTCCTCAGCAAGTCCAACCCAATTACAGTCATTTAGATCATTGTTATGGCCACAGACTTGATCAAAGGCAGCACGTCTTGTGATTTTATAAACACAATTGGAAGATGCATCTTGCAGATTATATGTATTTGTGCTGTGCTCTAGAGACAGGAGCCCTGGGTTTCAGCAGTTTAAGCCTTGCCCGTGGTCACGAATCGAGGGTACTGATGGTCTTGACTCTAGACCCTGTGTCGTGAGCCAGGGCTGCTCCCAGAGAGCTGAATCCTGGTCCCACCAACGATGAACTTCGGTGGCCATGTGACTAGTTTACAGCACCAGTCACGTAGTGCGGTGACAAGTCAGAACGTATTTTGAGAGATTCAGAGTGTGTATGTGCTGTGTTCACATGACCACGTGTTAGAGGGCCAGGCTGGGACCACAGGGTGACCTTGCAGAATCATGGTGAGTTCACGCCCCACGCATGAGGCTGTGGTGGACACTCGGGAATAAAATGATGCCAGGGTTACTGATTCCTTTCCCCAGGTGAGGACACTATGGCACGACCCCAAAAACATCGGCTGGAAGGACTACACCGCCTACCGCTGGCACCTGACACACAGGCCCAAGACAGGGTACATGAGGTAAGGACAGCGTAGCGCCCACCAGAGGTGCACTAGGCACGTCTTCCCATGGGAAGAGCTCTAGCAAACCAATTCTGACTTTAGTGTTTTTCTTTTCGCTTTGTCCTCTAATGGGTACCCTCTTCGTTCTTTCATCTTTACTATGAGTGACTTATTTAAAAATAAAAACTATTGAAAGGGAGAAAATACAGTTTGTCTTGTTGAGGTGATGTGGAGGGTGATGGGAATCTCTCCTCCTCAGGAATGACGGAGGTCAGGGTAGGAGCGGAGGTGGATTCCCCGCGTCTTTGTAAAGGCGTGTGATGGGTCTTGGGACTCACTGGACGTGGGCAGGGGTAAGGTTCACATGGAGTCCAAGTTCTTTCTCCCCCAACTCCACGTTTTCAGAGTCTTAGTGCATGAAGGAAAACAGATCATGGCCGACTCGGGACCAATCTATGACCAAACCTACGCTGGTGGGCGGCTAGGTCTCTTTGTCTTCTCTCAAGAAATGGTCTACTTCTCGGACCTCAAGTACGAGTGCAGAGGTGAGTGGCACTGGGGGTTGGCACCTCGGTCTACCCTCCCAGAATAGGGACCAAACACCCTGGTTTCACTCCGTGCATCAGAGCACCCGCCTGCTTCTGGCAGAGGCTATATCTGGCAGTACACATTCCGTGTTCTCTTTTGGTTTTTTCATTGTTGTTTTATCTTGAAACTGAATACCTTTAGAAGAGCAAACACCTTTTTAGTTTTTAAAAATTGTTTCCATGAGACATTTTGCTAATGTCTAAAAACACCATAGCAGATCATTATTTCTAAATCACATTGCAACTTGAGCCTCAGATTTGACGAACTGGGAGTGGTGAGATTCAGTGCTTCTTTTGGATGTTAAATTGTGTCGTCAAGTAATTTTCAGAACACTGACGCTGTGACAGACTTAAGGAAAAACAGGTATAGAAAACAAATCGGATTGCTCTCTCAGGCTTCTCCAGAGTTGAGAAATCTAAATTTAAAGTGGGCTTGACATTGAGATAAGAAAAAGGAGGAGCATGGAAGGAGTTGGAAGGGAGCGGAAATTGCTCATGGTGGTCTTACATCAGGATCCAGGGGGCTCTGATTTCTATTTAACACGTCCTTCTATTTTGGCGGTTAAGCTATGGTTAGTTCTTTTTTCCATTTTTTTTTATTAGTATACGTTTGTAGTACATGAAGTTTACATTCATCCCGGGGAATGGGTACAGGCACAAAGCACCGCTCATTTCTTTTGTTAATTCTCTTCTTTCTACCTGCAGTACTGGCCCACTTCTCCATCCATATCCCCTTCCCTATCGTCATTCTTCTTGTTATTATCTGTCTTATTTCATTTTCAGAACACAGAATATTTATGCTTGTTGACGTTATTAGGATCGTGCACAAGGCGCAGCTTAATTCTCTTTACTTACCCCCTTCTCCCTCTATCTCATGGATCACTTCCCATTTATACAAGATCTGTCCTTTTGCTTCTTTCATCTGTCCTTGATTATGTCCTTGGTTTGGCCTGTGCCTTCCTCAGAGGAGGGTTGCCATGCATTATGAAAGCTTGTGTGTCTGATTTATTTCACTCACTATTGTATTTTCCACATGCCTTCATTTCCCTGCAGATGTCTTGAATTTGAATTTACCCTTCTTTATAGCTGAGAGTATTTCACTTGGTACAGATACCACATTTTTATCCACTCATCTGTTGATGAATATACTGGCTGCTTCCAGAATGTAGCTATTATGAATTGTGTTGTATAACGCTGGTATGCATATATTGCTGTAGTGCTATGTTTTAAGCTCTTTGGGAAATAGCTGGGTCATATGGAATTTCTCATGTTAATTTTTTTTAAACTTCTCCATACTGATTTCCATAGTGGTTATGCTAGTTTACAGTACCACCAACAGTATAGGATGGTTTCTTTTTCACCACAATCTCTCCGGGCTTTATTATTCTTTGACTTCTTGATTATAGCCATTGTTTCTTGGGTAAAATGGAAGCTTAGCATTGTTTTAATTTGCATCTCCTTAATGGCCAAAGGTGTTGAACATCTTTTCATGTATTCATTGGCCATGAGCACCTCTTTTTGAGACATGTCTGTTTATTTCCTTTAGCTATTTCTTGATTTATTCAGCCATTTATTTCTTGATTTATTTCAGGTGGTCTACTTTTTGAGTTCTTTATATATTCTAGATATTAGTTCTCTGAGGAATAGTGGACAAAACTTTTTTTCCATTCTAAAGGTTGTCTCTTCACTCTACTAATAGATTCCTTTGCTGTGCATAAGCTTATTATTTTGATGTCATACTATTTATTATTCTTGTGATCATTCTTTATGCAATTAGGATTCCATTTTTAAAAATCATTTTCCACACATATTAATTCAAGTGTTTTACTTGTCTTGTCTTCTAGTAGGTTCAGTGTTTCTGTTTTAATATTTAGATCTTTGGTTTATTTTGATTTTAATTTAGTGCATTGTGAGAGATAGAGGTCTCACTTCAATCTTTTGCAAACAGACGAGAGTTTCCCCAGTGTCGTTTGTTGAATAGGCCTCCTTTCCTCTGACACATGCTTTTGGGCCTTTCCAAAGATGAGGCAGCTGGATATGTCTGTGGATGTATCTGTGTCCTCTGTACTGTCCCAGGGATAAACAAATCTATGTCACCATTATGCCAAATAAAAACTTACTGACTGTTTACAGGTACATCCTGTTCTATTAAATTCTACAGATTCCTAGATTTTCTATTAACTCCAAGAGGAAGGATAGAAGGCTTTCTTTTTAGTTATAATTCTAAGAGTATATTTGAATCCAACTACTAAAATGCTTAAAGAGAGTATTACTTTCATGTAGTCAAATACCATGTTTTCTTCATGTGAAGGAAGTAAGGCTCAGATATGATTTTCAAAAAACATTGAAAATCAAGAATGAAGCTTGACTTTTATTTTTGTTAGGAGGCCTCTCATTACATATTGTATTTCCACCTACCCACGAGCCAAGCTATTCATCCATCCCAAAAAAGCCATCCATCCATCTTCCCGTCTTTTCATTATTTCATTTATCCTTGCATCCATTCCTCTATCAGCCCATCAGCCCTTCCGTATGTCCGTCACATGGAATGTCCATCATGCGTATGTTCATCAGCCCATCCAGTCACCCCCCTTCCATCGCTTCTGTCCCCCCTCCCCTCCCCTGCCCCTCCCTCCTTTCCTTGTCTCCTCTCTTCCATCTACCCTTCTACCCTCCCCCCTTCTTTCGTCCATCCGTCTTTCTTGGCATTTATCATTCCTTTCATTCCTCCACCTGTCCTCCACGAATCCTCCTCCCATTCTTCCATTCGCGTTTCCATCCGCCTATCATCCACCTTCCCGTCGTCCCTTTCAGCTCACTCTCCACCCTTCTACCCTTCTATTCTTGTCTCTTTGCTCCCCTTCCTTCTCTCTTCCGTGCTCTCACCCATCCAGCAGGTGAGCCTGTTGATGCCCTTTTCTAGTTAAAACAGTGATACTCAAGTTATAGGTGAAACAATCAGACATAAATCCCATAGTTCAGTCATCCTAACTGTGTTTATTGCTTTTCTTTTAGATGTCTAAATAAGATGTGCCAGACCTCCAGAAGTGTGCTACCGATGCTGTATCTTAGACATCTCAGTGTGCCTGGTACTTGTAGCTTTTCTCTCTTCCGTGGCCTTCTGTGCTCCTCGACCTCGACTGAGAGGTTCTTGAGCTCTTCCATCAGCCCCAAGTCCAGGTGCCTCCAGATGACAACCGCGAAAGGAACCCAAAGATGCACGTCCGACCTTCTACCAGAAAACGTTTGATGATGAAAGATATTTTACCCAGAGTGAAAACTGGGCATGACATCGCATTCCTTTTGGTTGTTTGTTTAAAAAGGATGACGTTTACATACGAAATGTAATTACTTATTGTATTTATGTGTATATGAAGTTGAAGGGAATATTGTGCATAAGTCATTATTATAAATTAAGCATGAAAAATATTGCTCAACTACTTTCAGTGCTTAATGTTTTCACTATTCTTGGATCAGGGCTGTTTTACAACATCCAAGTCCGGTCAGGTCAACCATCAGGCAGAGTTGAGTTTGAAATAGTGCCACAGCAAGGACTAGGTTAGGAAGCAAATGTGTCTGTGGCCCAATACTGAATGATATGAGATAGGGATGAATTGGAACAAAGAAAGCAGTGAGAAAACTGAATGCCCTCTCCCTTCCCCCTCCTGCCGTGCAATGGAAGCCTCATGTTTGGTAGAGATGGAGTTCTGTCAAAGAGAGGATGTCCTGCAAAATGGGACTCTCATGGCCATGCGCAGGGCTGCACGGCCTGGGCGAGCAGAGTGACGCGGCTTTATTTCAGCAGCTCCTCCTGTGGAGAGGTCTGAGAGCACTCCTGGCCGGTGACCCTGTGTCCCCACGTCCCCATCGAGGGGTGTTTGCTTTCAGCTTCTATCCCAATTTCATTTCCCAGAGAATAGCTAACTGGATAAACAAGAGGCTATGGTAACTACGGAAAAGTTGCTTTTACTTAATTCAGTAACACATTTCTCTATGGTTCCAGTTCTAAGTGTTTTGTTAATATTTATTAAAAGAATAGAGAATGCAGCTTCACTCACCTATAAGTTATTTTAAACATGCCAATTAACACATATGTAGTATAATTTTTAGAGGTAAGTGTGTAGCAAGGATATAATATGAAGATACGGTTACAGCAAAATATCTGCCTGTTGAAGCACAAGGCTTTATAGTATTACATTGTCATGATAAAGCCTGCTGTGAGATATAATAGGTCAAATAAATAATAATGAATTCATATTGGAACCTTAATATATTCTATTGCCAGCAATTTTAGTTCAGTTTTTTATTATTGTCTGTCTGCTGTATATAGTTTCCCACATGTGAATGCTGACGAACAGCCAGCACCGACCTCGCAGGCTCAGCCAACAGCTAGCCACAGTCACGCGCCCGGCCTGGTTTGGTCCAGGCTGGAAGTGACCAGGTCTGCAGGGGCCTTGGAGCCTCCCGCTGTCTGGGTTAGTGGTCGCTTGTCTCATCTGGTTGATGAGGGACAGCTCTCTCTTCTCTCTGTCAGCTGCAGCAGCTTTCTAAGTCCAGTAGATCCATGGCTTGTCTTAACTAACATAACATTTCCCTTGGATGCGGTTATTTTTGTCGCTCGCTCTGAGGTTGGTCTCTTGTTTTGCTGCGCTTTTCCTCTTGGTGGAACCATATTCCCCAACACCAGTGTGGGGCTGGAAGCTCCGCTGAGTGTGACAATTGTAAAGAGTGCGCAGGCTTCTGATTTGGGGGCGTTTGGTCCAACAGCGCAATGGGGATGACGATGTGAATACTTAGAATGTACTATAATTTTTGTAAATTATTTATGTTTTTTTTAACAAGTTTCTCATTTAGCTTAATGAAACCTTGTTTTGCCAAAGACTGTAAATATTTATTTATTTGTTCACATGGTCAAAATTTCACCACTGAGACCCTGACTTTAGCTAGAGCCTCATTTTTATACTTTGAAGATTAATACAGGAAATAAATTATAAAAAGGTTTCTCTAAATGAATCTCTCTCCCTTTTTTGAAAAGAATCAGCAAGTCTTCTGCTGGGGGGAAGGAAGAAAATTCTGAATAGAAGAAGCTAAAGATTTTCCTCCTGAAAGGTCCCAGGCATGCCAGCCGGTTGCCAGGCCGAGGACAGGCGGAGGCTGTGGGATAGCAGCTCTGCCCTCCGGGTCTCCACTGCCCAGGACTCATCATGGGCTTGCCCCTGTCCCGCAGCGAGCGGGCCCCAGTCTTGGCTCTCACTGTCAGATGGCGGCACAGGATCTTGCTGGGCATCTGGCAGGCATGTCTGGGGCAGGGCTGAGGACAGGCAGAGAGAGCAGGGCCTCTGCGAGCTTTGCTGCACCCAGGTATGGCAGGTAGGGCGCGGGTCAGACTTCTCAGCAGCACAGAGCAAAGAGCCCGGGAGGAGGAGGGGGGGGGGGGCGGGCAGCAGCGGCCCGGGGACCTGGGTCTCTGAGGTGATGGCGAGTCAAAAAGAGAGTGCAAGGGAAGGGAGAGCAGGAGAATGAGATGGGGAGAAGGGCAGCCTGGCACTGGTTGGGTGCTCAGGCTGGGCAGCGACCATGCAGGAGGAGCGGTCTGAGGGGACAGGATGTGACCCGAACGTCCTGCCAGCGGCCAACGTGGTAGACCAGGACTGAAGTCCAGACCAGAGAAGGCAGAAAGCGCACACACCCTACATGCGTGAGGGAGGCTGAGCAGCTTAGAAATGAAATACCGAGGATAGGACCCAGGCTGGACTGTGCACAGCTACCTCAGGGAGCTTAGTTTGTATCTTATTCAAGAAACTAAAACACAATATGCTAACAGCAGTGCTCGGCAGCAGAGCAGCAACAGAGATGTGTTTCTCACATGCAGAGCCTTTCTGACGCTGACACTTTGTGGGCAGACTCATCCTGGCACTGGCTGTCTCTTTTTGGTGGCTGCAGGTGCGTCAGCTACAATCCCAGGATGAATGGCCCGTGTTTCAATGACCTGCGCAGGAGAGAAGGCTCCACGCAGCCCCTCTTCCTGCTGCCTGCATTCACCGTGCTCTCCGTGGTCTATGTACCTTTGATCTCTGGCTCGTGGCTGCAGCAGGGGAGAAGGCTGGAGCTGCAGGAGTGAAAAGGGCCTGTGCACTGGCTCCCCAGCACAGACTCAAGCCCTGGGGGAGGGCACACTGATGCAGTGACAGATGCCCTTGTTCCCCAGGGACCCCAGAGTGTGCTATTGCCAGCTGGGGCAGAGGTTCCAGAGCAGAGTCACAGCCTCTCTCATCCGTCCTTGCTTCCAACTCTCCCAGCCAAGGCCAAATGGGGGTTTTTCTGTGGTTCTGGCAGGTTCTGGAAGCTCAGACTGGTCTCGCTGGGTGAGTCTGAAGTTCAGAGGAAGAAAGAATGCTTCCTGGGTCTGCAGAGAGTTGGTGCTGGGATCTGGGCCGTTTCTCATCAGCTCTAAGCATGGGTCAGGGAGCCATGGAGACACAGAGATGGTGACAGGTAGACGGGGTTGTGCCCAGAGAGGCAGACCAGCTGCAGACCAACTGGGGAGGATGCACCTTGAGGACACTGCCACCTCTTCAGGGGACCGTGAGACTCCAGGGAAGAGAGCATGGCAGGGCACAGGCTCCTGGCACCAGCCTCCCCTGCCCTTGGCCCTTTGTGCTTTTGTCCCACATAACTCTCCATGCATCCCCTGTTGCTTCCAGGGTGCTGGCAGCCACGGCAGTGTTGGCATTGACAAGCTTGCCTCGGAAGTCACTGTCCACCATTGAGGCTTTATGCCCTTTGCCACTGTTAAGTTATCAATTTATGGTTTAGAGGCTTTTTGCCCCCAAACATACCAAATGCATTATGAAAAGGGCAACTGACATTTTGACTGCAGCAGAGGTGGGCTTCCCACAGGTGGGCTTCCCAAAGCTCCTGCCAAGAGTCCCAGAGATTGGAGTTAAACTTAACAGCACATGGGCCACTTAGGATGTTGCCCTGGGCCCTCTCCTTCGGGTTGTGGAATGCCCCTGTCACTCACACAAGCCCCTGCCCTAATGGCCTCAGCCCTCTGGAGGTGGCGAGAGGGTACCTGTGTACACAGCAGCATTTAGTTCTGGAATGTATCCCAAAGCTCAGGTGCTCAGACAGGGCCTTCCACAGGTGACTGCGTCGGGGCCCTGTGCTCACCAGTGGACTGGTCTGTCTGCAGGGTCAGAGCTGAATTTGCTCTCGGGAGGGGGCCGAACAGAGAAGGTGGCGTAACCAGGACAGTGAATCTCCCTCCTCAGCTCCTGGCTGCCATGACACGAGTATTGTGACCAGCAATGGGAAAGTGACCAAGATACTGCATTTGTTCCATTTTCTGACTGGTAGCTCTACTGCTTCCATTATTTCTCACAGGCTCCATGACCTGAAAACGTCAAACACAATTGTGTTGGGCAGGTTGTTTCTTGATTTGCTATAGCACATAACATATGTGCACACATGTATGTTTTCATGTGTATGTGTGTGTTCTGCTGCATGCTTGTAAGTGTATACACATGAACACATGTGTGTGAATCTGTGCTTAAGCATGTGCAGTATACATGTGTGTGTGCACATGCACATGTGCATCTGAAAACTTGCATGTGTGTATCTGATAAGTACAGAGTGCACACTCACTTAGGAGAGACACCACACATAATGTACCCAGACTGGCGTAGCAAAGGGTCATCTGGAACTTTCATGAGTAATCTTATCTATTATTTTTTTTTAAGACAGGGTCTCACTTTGTAGTTCAGGCTGGCCCTGAGTTCAGCCTCAAATTCACATCACAGCAATCCTCCTGCCTCTGCCTCCCAAATGCTGGGATTACAGGCGTGAGCCACCACACCCGGCTTTGTGGTATATGGAACTGATTGCTGGTGGGTGTGAGTCTCCACACCCAGTATTGTTGTATGTGGTTACCACAGATAGAACCCGGGCCCTTGGACCTGCAAGGAAGGCACCGAAACCACCGAGCTAAATCCCCAGCCCAGTAATCTTATCTTTTTGCCAGTTTTCAGTTTGGAAACTGCTCTTTTAGCCAGAATAATCACACTTTTCTTGGTAGGAAATAAAGAGTGTTAGTGTTGAAACTGACCTTTGGGACAGAGTGTGGCTGGCTGGGGCCTGCAGAATGCTTGGTAGGACAAGTGATGGCAAAGCCCCCTGCCCCTGCCTGCTTCCCACTCCTGTATCAGAAGGTGGGAACTTCTGGCACCTTTGAATGGCAAGGTCAGCTCCACTGGGAGAGTGCAGTTCTTCATCTGGACCTGTGCATGTCTGAGCAAGGTGCCCTGGTGTCACCCCACATGCAGCCCAGGCTGTACCACCTGCAAGGGGTTGGGGTGAAGGGCAGGCAGCAGAGTCATGTGAGCCCTTGGGGCTCAACTTTGCCCTGAGAGGAGAGCTCCTCCTTGTAACCCTGCCCAGGCACTTCCCCTGTTAAAATGGCACAATGTCTTGGAACTCAACCATTACTGACTCTACCCTGGAGCATTTTTTCCCATTCCAAACTTCGTTTTCCTCCTCTTTCATGTAGGAGAAAGGACACATCGCTCAAGGAATGGTCTGAAATTAATAATAAAATAAATGAAACTGTTAGATATTTTGAAGGAGACAGGAGACAAAAAATAAAATGGTGGCTTGAAAAAGAGGAAGGCAAACAGAAGAGACTTTGGGGCAGGGGAGACATTACACAACAACATCTAGAAGTGAAGAGGGAAAGTTTGGAGGACAGAGATGGAGAAAGAGGAAGGCTGGGTTGGAAATGAGGACTGGATGTGCCGGTGGGACTCCGGAAAAGCACTCCTCGTCTGGACGCAGAAGAAAGGAGAGGGTTGAGGGAAACAGGCAGAAGGTGACGAGGTGCCTACACTTCCTGTTCTGCTCACTCACTGATGAAGATGCACCAAAAATATCCTAGAACAACACCTGGAAGGGAGGGGTTTACTTTGGCTCATGGTCGGAGAGATTTCAGGCCATGGGGAGATGGTTGTAAAACAGCGAGAAGAGCTGCTTAGCTCCTGGTAGACAAGGAGAGAGAGAGAGAGAGAGAGAGAGAGAGAGAGAGACAGAGAGACAGACCAAGAGAGAAAGGGGGGATGGGGAGAGAGAGCCCCAAAGGGCTCAGTATAGGTCCTTGGAAGCCATGCCCTCTGTGGCCCTCCTCCTCCTCTTGCTATCAGACTTCATTGAGTTGTGATTTCACCAATGAATTAATCCACTGATGAAGTTAGAAGCCTCGTGACCCATCATTTTCAAGAGCCTATCAGTAGCAAGCTTGCCAGCTGTGGATTCCCTGAGCACCAACAAAGTGGGAGCACCTGGAACCATAGTCCTGGGAGTGAGTGAGATAAGGGAATGTGGACGGACAGTGCCCTCGCTGCTGGAAGTAAAGCCTGGGATCAGGTTGAGATGGGTCGTGGATGAGACCAGCTGTGACAGAAGGCAGGCTCTGGGGGAGCAAATGCCTGAATGGGATGCTGAGGAGTTGAGGGGGCACCTAAAGCTTAATCAGAATGTCTTCTGTGTGACCTTCCATAAGAGTACATTTTTTCAAGCTTAAGTGAATGCTTTGTTTTGTGGGTTAACTTGATTAAGACAAGGCTGTGTTCATGCAAAAGCACAGAAAGCCATGGAAAAGGTAGGAGTGTGCCAACTGAGCATGGAGAGGGTATCCTGAGAGCATGTTGCCCACAGGCCGTTTGCTGACGACTGGGTGGTCGTGCTCGCATGCTCACCAGTTCGATGGTTCCACTTGTGCCAATGGCAAAGTCAGTCTCTCTGAGTCAGTCTGTGCCAACCAAGAGGAGCCTGTGATCAGGCTCTGTCTTTGGCTCCCAGGAAGCAGAGCAGGGCCAGGGCA
>PVIR01016640.1:0-36237 GCA_004026965.1 Petromus typicus | reverse complement strand
AATGTCCTCCACTGTTTTTCTCCTTTGTAAGGAAGGAGCACTCTCCTACTTTCCTTGTCCCTCTACCCCTTAAAAAGCATTGTGACCGGTTCTTTTCTACCCTTATTTCCATCTTCACTGAAGCTCCAAGCTGACAGGGGTAGGAGTTCCTTGACTTCTTAACCTGTATGCAGACATGTATCAGATTCAGTCTAAATTAGTGGCTAAAGTGATGCAAAAGTACATTAGGAAAAGCTGAACTTGTTTTTAGGGGTTCATTGCCATGAACTGCTAATCTACCATGTGAACTCAGAGTTGTCCAGGGTTCTGAAGGTTGAAAGAGAAAAACATTAATGCTGCATAGTTTTGGAGCATTTATGAGCCTAACCAGTAGAATAGCAGGAGAAGTAATTTCCACATCCTTAAAACTGTTTAGCTCTGCCCCTCAAAACATGGTCTGGTCTCACAGCGGGAATACATCCAGAATTGTTGGAAATGCGCAATCTCAAGCCCTTCCACACACCTTGACTCATCTTTTGGATCAGGTAAGAATCCCAGATAACCTAGTCCCCATTTAAGTCTGAGAATCACTGTGAGGAGCACTTAGAACATCAGATATTCTGGGACAAACGTAGAGTCAGAATTTAGACTTACACAGTGAGAGTCATTAGCTGTAGAGGATTAATTAAGTTGTATAAACCCACCAAATCTGATTGTCACAAAAGTGCACTAGAAATATAAGCACTTCCTTCATCACTTAGTTGCTATCAAATAATGAAATTAAAGAATCTTCAATAAAATACCAGTTAACATAATTATGTTTTAATACGACATTTTTTTTTTCAGTACAGAAAGAAAACTAACAAACAAGTTTGGGTGTAAATGTAGGATAATGAAGATGCCCTCAGTATGATGTCACTGTGCAACTCTTAACAAAATTCCTAGCAGAGCAGGACTCAAGAAGACGGGGTTTCTTTCTGACTTGGCATACTGATATGTGTATTTCCATTTTGAAATGTAAATAGAAATGCCCCCCGAGTTTTCTGACAATGTGGTGCCTTTTTCCTGACTAGAAAACCTACTTACTTTCCTTGTATCACTTGTATGTATCTCACTGTGCAGCCTCTGTGATCTCTCGCACCTTTCACCTCCTGTGCTGTCAGCTTCCCCTTCTCTCACCCCTTCCATGAGTGATCTTTGTGGTGTGCAGTTGCATGTACCTCTTTTGAGTTTTCTTATCTCCAACAAGGTGATAATGTGCCTTGGAATGTCTTGAATAAAGGGCATTCCGCTAATTCAAACAGATGATGACCTTAAATTGGTGTCCTATACAGGACAGGAACTGAATAGGATTGAATAATTTTCCTGGACAAAGTGTATAATTATACATGTTGGAAAAATCAGCAAAAATGTGATATCACTGAAATGCAGAGATTTGCATAATAGACTGAACATGAGAAAAGAAGTTCTGTTTGAAGGAAAAATTCTTACTTTCCCATTGACTCTTGGTAACTGAGATATAAATTTCCTTTACTAGAATCCTGTTAAAGGCTTTAACTGGACAATTACTGTTTTCTACTTTTATAAATTATAGTACCATAATTGATAAGCTATTGAGATTATCCCTTCTATTATTTCCTTTGTTGAATTTATTGGTACATTTTAGATACACCACATGATCACATTCAACGTTGGCAATTTGTACCTGTACATGATATATCTTGATTCTCATTTTTCCCTTTCTCTGCCCCCCTAACAACCCTCAGTCTCCTCTGTACATGAGCTATGATTCCATTGTTTTTGTTTATACCTTCTACATTTGAGAAATAATAGCATATCGAATCAACTTAGAACCTAAGCAGTTTAGTTCTCAATTTAATCACTTTCAAGCTCAGCCAAGATATTTAATCACTTTATGCTTCTATTCCTTCTTTTATAAATGGGGAAAATAATAACTTCATGCTATTGCTGGGAGGAATGAATTAATAAATGTCATTCACTGAGTTCAGGGGCTAGCTATGATAAAGTATAAAACTGTGAATAAATCAGGCATGCTCTTTGCTTTCATGGACTGGAGTAGGTAGTAGAAGCTAACAGACAATTCAGTCTAGTGAATACAACAGGGAGTAGTTGGCTGCTAAAGAAAGCACTGCAAGCACCTAGCCCAGACTTGATCAGAGGTAGGGATGGGGCTGACTTGAATTTTCGGAGGAAGGTAAGGTAAAATCTAAGATTTGGCCAAAAAAAAAAAAAAAATTGTATGAAGAGACATGTGGTGGGCAGTGCTGTCTCCACGTATTCTCTCCGCTACCAATCACTACTCACCTTGTGATGGTACATTATCAGTCTCTGGAGAGGATCTGTTGGTGCAAGAGACTGACAATTACCTATGTTTTCAACAGAGATAATTAACAAAATATTGAAATCTGTTCATAGGCACTGAGTGTATTTGACTAATTGGAGTTTTGAGGTTGTTAGATTTGTGTATGTGTGTGTGAGTCAATCAAAATAACTGTTTTGAGAACATTTTAGTGTTTGTGAGTGAACTTAATGAATTTTTATAATTATTCTGAAACTGGGCAGAAGACTGGGGGTATTGCTTCGAGGTGCTGCTGCCTGCCTCACAGGCACAAGGTTGAGTTTGATCCCGACTCCCAGAAAAACAAAATTAAAACAAAAGCTGGACACAGTACAGGTTTTATACTAGCACCAGAAAAGTTCAAATAATATCATATGCTTTAAAATTTAAATAGACTGTATGATGGAAGAATTTTGACTTTTCAGTGAATAATTTTTTTGTACTATGTATCAAACCTAGGGCATTACACTGAGTTATAACCCGGACCTTTGTTTAAAGGTTTAATTTTATTTTCAGACAGCATCTTCAGAAGTTGACTGGGCTAGAACTTGTGATTCTCTTGCCTCAGTGTCCCAGAGCATAGGCACAGACCACCCTACCATCCGTATATCTTAATCTATAGTATATAGATACAGTACTGTACTATTACTATTACTTTTTGTCAGTTGAAATGAATTATGGAGGATAATAGAAGTTAGAATTCAGGGCTAGTACAGTAAAGCATTTGAGAAACTTTAATATAAAGTGCATTTGTCTACACTATTGTTATAGTTAATATGAATTTAAAATGGCTATGGTATTATTTTAGGCATATTTATTTGAAATTAAATGAAACTTCCTTAACTCAAGCAAAAGTTCAACAAGTAATTTGCCCATATTTCCCTTCTCTGATTTCTTTCTTGTGTCAGTTTTTTCTTCTGAAAATTGGGTAAGACTAGTGCTCTTCATCACTACCTCAATTACCTCTTGTTTATTGTGTTTGACCATTGAAGAAAATGTTTCAAATAAAAATATTAATTTCATTTTTTTGAATATGTAATAAGTTAAAATAAAGACCAATTCTTGAATATTTTGAAAAGAATATTCTTTGAAAAATATTTTATTGACTATTTCATCAAAGAACAGTTGTACAACTAGTTTTTCATTATCTAGTACATTACAGAATCAAATAAAGTATCTAATCAGTCATTACCTCCCAAAGGAAGGATACACTGGGAAACATCTATGGGAATGAAATGAAAGTTAAAAGACTTGATGAGAGTTACCCAAGGCTCAGATATTAACATTTGATTGAGATCTTATTTATTTATTTTTGAGATAGGATCTTGCTTTTGTAGTTCAGGCTGGCCCTGAACTCAGCCTCAAACTCACATCACAGCAATCCTCCTGCCTCTGCCTCCTGAGTGCTGGGATTACAGGCGTGAGCCACCATGCCCAGCACTGTGGTATGTGGATCTGATTGCTTCTGGGCATGAGTCTACACGCCAGGCATTGTTGTATATGGTTACCAGGGATTGAACCTGGGCACTTGTGCTTGCAAGGCAGGCACCAGAAAGACTGAGCTAAGTCCCTAGCCCCTTCATTCTTAAAAATTGCTTATAATCAGACATTTTTTAGTACTAGAAGAGTCATATAAAAATTCACGTTGTGATGTGACTTCTGAATGGCGTGGAAGGAAATGCTAGCTCACTGCATTGTCCTCAGCTGACAAGTGTTTACTCTCTTCTCACTTTTAATACAGGGTTTGCTGTTTTGTTAGAATTTCAAGTTCAGATTACTTAAACTGCAGATGTGCAGAATAAGAACATACTATCTGAAATCCCTTCCAAGCTGGGCAATACGGGTTTCAATTAGTCTCCCTTTGCCCTGCCCATTTATTTATAAAATGGGAGTGATAATATTAATGCTTATAATGCTTAACATGTAAGAGTATTGTAAATGGCACATCTTATGCATCTTTTGAGCTCATGGGGGAGATATTTTTGTGTCTAAGGTTAAGAATTAGGGATACAGTGTAAATGATCAAGACTAATCGGCCTTTTCTCTTCTATTTTCATGGCACTGCCCAGATCTCTCCAAAGGCCCTCCAGCATCTCCAGGTGTAAATGGTAACCTGCAGCCTCCCAGCACGGCTGGGCAGCCCCCTGCCTCTGCCATCCCCTCTCCCAGTGCCAGCAAGCCCTGGCGCAGCAAATCCATGAATGTCAAGCACAGCGCCACCTCTACCATGCTGACGGTGAAGCAGCCCAGCCCAGCCACCTCTCCCACGCCCACGCCTTCTGCAGACAGACTGAAGCCACCTGCCTCGGAGGGTGTCAAAACTGCCCCCTCGGGACAGAAATCTATGCTTGAGAAGTTCAAGCTGGTTAATGCACGAACTGCTTTACGACCCCCACAGTCTCCCAGTTCAGGACCTGGTGACGGTGGGAAGGACGATGATGCCTTTTCTGAATGTAGTGAGATGGAAGGTTTCACTTGTGGTCCGAACAGTGGTGGTTCTACCAACAGTAGTCCCAAAGTGTCACCGAAATTGGCCCCTCCGAAAGCTGGAAGCAAAAATCTCAGCAATAAAAAGTCTTTGCTACAGCCAAAGGAAAAAGAAGAAAAGAACAGGGACAAAAACAAAATTTGCACTGACAAACCAGTTAAGGAAGAGAAGGATCAGGTGACTGAGTCAGCTCCCAAAAAGACCTCCAAAATCGCCAGCTTGATCCCAAAGGGCAGCAAGACCACAGCAGCCAAGAAGGAGAGTCTAATTCCCTCGTCCAGTGGGATTCCCAAACCAGGCTCGAAGGTGCCCACAGCGAAGCAAACCATTTCACCTGGCAATACAGCGAGCAAAGAGTCGGACAAATTCAGGACTACCAAGGGAATCCCTTCCCAGCCCTCCCCCAAGCCCACAGCCCCCGAGAAAGCAAGCACATCCGCCTGCCCTGCCCCTCTGGACGGGAGGGACGCTACTCCCTCCAGTTCCTGCACGCAGAGCAGCAGTCAGAGCACAGGCAACGGGGCCGTGCAGCTCCCTCAGCAGCAGCAGCAGCACACGCACCCGAACACGGCCACCGTGGCTCCGTTCAGTTACAGGTAAGACGGCCTCTGCCCAGCGCGCTTCCGAGATGTCCTCCGGCTCAGAGTGCACAGCACGGAGCCGGCAGGGGGAGCGATGCTTATGGTCGTCCTTTCATTCTGAGCAAAGTTGCCTAGAATTTGGAGTCTTAATGGGGGGAGGACCCCTAAAATATGACCTAGACTTATTCCCACACTCTCAAAGGTTAAGAACTTTAAGAATTAGTCTACTTATTGAGAAAAGTGGGGCGGAATCCAGGTGCTATGACTTCCTCCTGTTTGGCACTATTATTATTTCTGTTGTATCATTGCTCTTGGTGGGAGCCGTCTTTTAAAATGATTCTCAGTTTCAGGGCTCTCATAGATATCTTTGCTGTCACCCTCGGGAGAGAGTCTACTGTCATGGTTGAAGAGATAGCCTGCAGAAGCGCGGTTACCACATGAATGGCTTTGGACAAGTTACTTAAAGTCTCTTAGTCAGTTTTCTGCCATTGTCAATTAGGAATAATAATTTACCTGTGGTGATGAAATGATTATAAGACATAATAGATAGAATAACATCTTTAATGTATATCCTGGCCTATTTTAACTGTTTTTAGAATTTGGTTTGTAAGACTTTACTTTTCCAAAGTAAATATTTTATTGATTTCCTACCAGTAAGTGAAAAATGTTAAATACAAAGAATCATCTATATAATTAGTACATACATGGCTAGTTTTTGCTTGCTATTTATCCTTTGTATTTTATACATATTAATGTATGAAGTATATGCTATATATAAATATTGTATCATATTGCTACATAGTTATAAAAAAAGCACACACTTTGCCTGTGTCCTCTGATTTGCTGTCATGTTAGAGACATGTCAGTCACCGCCAAGTTTCCAGTTTGATTCGTTGGTTGGTTAGTAAGGGCGGGACTAGGAATGAAAAGGTCCACAGTTCTTTTTGCATCTGGCAGGATGGCAGCTTAGCCACAGGAGAGACATGTTTATGGGTAGTAAGCAATGAAAGGTGAAAACGAAGAAGCTCAGTCTCCTTTTCTGGGGCTTTCCACCCACTGCAATACAAAATGCCAAAGCTTATATTTAATCTATTACAACACTTCAGTCAAGCCTTCCTGGTCTCACTTCAGTAGCAGTAACTCACTGTTACTACTACTTTTGGTACAGGGAGGTCTGCTGTTTTCTGAGTCCAGGATCCCTAACACACAGCAGAATTAAGGCAGAAAAATCATAATTCACATTTTGATACTATAGGAAAAAAATGAAGTTCTAAATAGGTCATATTCAGCTCATTCTTAAATCTCAAATTATATGGGCATCAATCATTTCAAAGAAAATCACACATGAATTTCATAGAAAAGTACAAATATAGGTTTAGCAATTGAGCAGGTTTCTTTTCATTTACTGGATTGTAATTTTATTGTTTCCACTTGAAGATGTGATTTTATTTGTCAAATTTAATTCTCAATATAATCTCAGATAAGTTCTATATTACTACTGACTTTATATGAGAAATAGAGCTCGGTATCATTACTATTTCTTAAAATTTATCTTAACTGATAAAGTCATATTTATCAACTACATCATGAAGTTGTTAAATATATGCCTTATAGATGACTATATATCACTATTTAGTATATGCCTCTCCTCACATAGTTATTATTTTCTAGTGAAAACTCTAATAATTTTTGGTGAATACTCTCAAGTGTTTTTTCAGAATATAATCTCTATTAACTATAACCATGTAGTGATTGTGATGTACAATAGATTCCTTTAGTGTATCCCTCCTCCCTAACTGAATTTTTGTATTTTTTGAACAGCAAACTATCCTGGCCCCACTGTAGGCTACCAGGGCACTAATTCTATGAAATTAATTTTTTAAATCCTGCATATACATGAGATCATGTGATATTTGTCTTTCTCTGCCTAGCCAGTTTCACTTAAAATAATGTCTTCTAGGATCACATATGACATCCCCAAAAGAGGCTAGCTTCCTCTTTTATGGCTGAGTAAAATTTTATTAGATATGTAGGCCATGTTGAAAATTAACTTGTAACTATTAAAAAGAGGAAGTAACATGAGTGTTAAGCATGAATCTCATGCCTGAGCCCGAGAAGTTCCCCATCCACCTGAGTTTTCACTTGCCTTACTTAAGTTGTGGATTATTCAAGTGAGGTTACATAGCCAAGCAGCTAAGAATCTAGCTAAGAATCTCTGTTCTTCTTCATCTTATTTCAGAAATGCTATGTCATAGGGGTTGACCCTCAGAGCACGCGGTCCAGGTACAAAGCTCAATTACATTAATAATCAGTCATCTGATGCTATGCTGTGAAATAGTTCTGAAGATTGAATTGATACTTATCTAGGTGTGCATCAGTGTCTGTTACATAGTAAACAGCCTTTTCCAAGTGTCATTTCTAACCTTGTCAATGGTGATGACAAAGAACACCCAAAGAAGTAAATTATTTTAAAATTAAATAAAATAATCCCACAAAAAGTTTTCATCACAGAGCTAGATCTGGAATGAATGACACGAATGCCAGGAATTTCTTACATTATTATTAATAATATATAGAAATTAAAATTCACAAGGAAACTTCACCTCGCACCTCACATAAGAAACAATGGTTGTAAACGTATCTGCATAATTTCATAAGCAATATATCTTCTCAAGGCAGAGTGGTCAATATCAGTGAAAGATGGTTCTGGGGAGCCGTGGTGTTTGAATAACATAACTGCTCACATCATTTCTGCCTCCTCCTCCCACCCCTGCAAAAAAATCAAATGACAGCATCTACTTGTTGTTACAGTTTTATAGTGGTATTATCTTTGAGTGAGAGTCTACTTCACACAAGTCTATTACAAGAGTTATGTGCATTGTCTCACTAAATTTGTTCATTAGAAAATTGCTCTGCTGGTTTTCCAGAGGTGAAGAAGTTTTTCTAGTTCCTTTTTTGTTTGTTTTGTTTTCAATACTAGGAATGCAGCCCAGGCCTTTTTACAGCTTTTTTTTTTTTTTTTTTTTTTTTGAGAAAGTGTCTTTAAATTGTCCAGTCTGGGCTCCAATATGAGATCTTCTGGCCTCTGCTTCCTAAGAGCTGGGCACGGGCCACTGTGACTCACTGAGGCAAGAATCTTAGTCTGAGCAGTAATAATGTCTTAAAGTTAGAGCGCTTATAAGAGTTTTGTCTTGAACTCAATCTGACTGGCTCCAAAATTTTTCCTTCTAATTAGCCTATGATATGCCCTCTTTGCTAATTACTGATTTCCACATATATACAAATAAGAGAAATTTGTATTGGGAAAATTATGGCTATGACAATATCAACCATAGGTTTATACAATTCTGAATCAGAACTCATATATAATGAGAAATGCTTAAGTATTACTAATAGTATAAATTTAAAATACATGCACATAAATTTCTGTGTGAAAACATACATATATATGTGATATGTAAAAACTGCTAAAGAACCTCTGTTTAATGGGAAGATTTATGGCTGATGGTGAATATTCATAGTCTTCTAAATTTTATGTTGGGTTCTGGAAGTTAATGGATTTTATATTTTTATTCGTTGTAAGGTAATTTACATCAAGTTAGTACAGTTCAGTTATTTCTCTAAAGTGATAAAATTAGTTTTGAACTTATTGTTATCTTTTTAATTGGCAGAAATAACTAAGATCAAGGTTGATAGTTTAATATAGGATTTCAAATGGAGTTTAAGAAATTCTCAGTAACTGAACTAATTAAAATTGGAATAAGGTGTCTTTTTAAATTTCAAAGGATGTACCCAGAGGTATTTAGGAAGTGGTAAAATTGTCATTGGCCATAGTTTTTTAAAAGAGGAGTCATGAATAGTTTTCTATTTATATCCTGAAAATAATATACATTGGGGATGTAAAGGTTGAAAAAATAATGTGCTGTCTTTCCCTTGGGAGTTCTGTCCACTAGAGATACCCCAGAATTCAGGAGGCTGATTGTCACTAGTTCAAGGATAGTCACTAGTTCGAGGTCAGCCTGAAGTACATAAGGAGACCCTGCCTCAAAAAGGAAAAAAATATTATTTGAGGGTACAGAAAATTCCTGGCTCATGGAGAAGTTAAAATAAGAGTTAAAACTTAAAGGATGTGAGTTTTTCAAGTGGAAGGGACAAATGTGAGCCCTCATCCAAGTGAAACTTTTATGGTTTCATGATCTAGGCATGGTGAAGTGCGACAGATGAAGTATAAAGTGCCATGTAAATATTGTAACTGAAACTCCTACTGTCAGTCGGGTTAGAAGTCATAACCATGCAAATGGGGATCTAAACAACCAAAATTGGAAAACATTCATGTTTTGTTATTTTTCAGTTATCTCCTCTTTATGTATCCAATTCTGAGCTAGTCCTACAACTCCTTGCTGGAAACACATTCTCAGTTTGACATTTGTCTCTATTTGAATTCTCCTTCTTCTGGCGCAGTTCTGCTCTGGTTTCCAGCGAGCCTCTCATCGTCTGCTTCCTGCCCCTTTGTAGTCACATCCTTCACACGCAGGGTGCTGACCTTCTAAGAAGATAAATCATCCACATAGAGTCCCTGCATAATGGTTTAACCTATAATATTTGGAATTTATAACAGAAATATGTATTCGGTAGAAACTGTACTTTGACTTTGAACTTCTCTTGGGCTAGAGACAGGCAGTGAGATATTCTCCCCACACTGGGCAGCAGCAGGATCACATCAAAATTTCTTGTCAGTCATCAAATACTCTATAGTATACTCTATAGTATATTATTTTATTGCTATGTTATGATAATCTATAAGAATTATTAAAATGATTTTTACTATGATATTTTTACTTTACAATAGATCTACCAAGGCTTAATCCCACTTAAGAAGCAGCTGTATATTCTTTAAGTTTATAAAACTATCTCTTAGATTTGTTCTATACTTAAAACATTGGCCAAGGATTTAGCTCAGCGGTTCTAGCATCTGCCTGGTAAGCACAAGGTCCTGAGTTCAATCTCCAATACTACATACCAAAATGCTGGTCATGGTGGCTCATGCCTGTAATCCCAGCCCTCGGGGGGGCAGAGGCAGGAGGATTACTGTGAGTTCAATGCCAGCCTAGTCTACATGGTGAGTCTAAAGCCAGTCTGAACTACAAAGTGAGACCCTGTCTCAAATATAACAACAACAATGAAAAACGTAAAACTCAAAAACTCACCATGACCTGAAGGCTTCATATAATATGTTCCTCCATCTAGTCCTCAAGTTGAATTCAACCTCCTTTTCCCCCATTACATTGTAGCTTAGCCATGATTCCAGTGTTCAGAGTGCCTTGCTTTGCTCCTTTGTCATAGATGTTCTTTCTGCTTATGAAGATGTCTTCCTGATCACAGTAAGTTTTGACTTGTCATTGGATCTCTGCTTATACATACCCTTTGTCTACATGCACCATCTTCAGCTGTCTAGTCCAGTGAAACATCACCATGTCCTTGCTAGCATTATATTTCATGATCCTCTTAGAGTTAACTACTGTCTGCTCTTTTCTCATGTATATATTATTTGGTGTGATTTCAGCCACATTCTAACCCCAGCTACCTCTCTTATAATCATATAAACTCCCTGAAGCAAGATTTTCATTGCATGGACACAGTCCTATAGAAAAAAAGCATAGCCACAGGGAACACCAAATAGGAAAAAAAAATCTTGACTGGAAAATGGTCATATTGAGGAGAAAAGTGGAAAAGCTGATAAAAATGAATAACACAATAGACATAAATTCTGAGGCCTCTTACTCCCTCTGAATGTGGAGATTGAGTTAAAACACAAGCAGCTTTAAACCATTTAAAGATTTAGACTACACTTTGTGTTCAGTGCGTTCATTCACCTGTTTTTTTTTTTCTTCTTTTAATAATGACACATAAAAGAAATCAAGAGCAAAAGAAAACAGGGCACAGCTCTTTGTTTTTTCCTTACATTGTCCACAATGTAGCAGAGAAATAGGATCAAAGTAGACCACAAAACTCAGCAGGAAATCTAAAGCTTCTAAACTAAACTTCTAAACTTCTAAAGCTCCTCACTGATTTTAACATCTCTCTTCAAAGAAGTGGAAAATAGCTTCTAGCTTGGAATCAGGAAAAGTGGTACTTGATCTGTGCCCACTGAGCTAAATGGGTTTGGGACATGCAGACCTGAGGGTACACGACAGGAAAGACCAGACTAAAAGGACTATGTAAACCCTGAGAAAGATCAGTACAAGCTACCTAAGGTGGGCCCAGGTCAGTTTTCCTAGAAAATGCAGACTGAATGGAGCCTGTGATACGTTTGTGTGTTTGTGTGTGTGTGTGTGTTTATGAAACTGAGCCTGTGTGTGTGTGTGTGTGTGTGTGTGTGTGTGTGTGTGTGTGTAACATGCTTGAGAAAATAACTGTCTTCAGACGATAAAATGAAATGCGGATGAAACAGATCAGGATGAACCAGGTTAAATGTTTAGATGAAGGAGCAACTTATTGAGTCTTAGAAATATTTTTGTTAAGAGCTGTTTTAAGAATTTCCAACTATCAAAAGTAAATAACAATAAAGATCAACATAATTTTTCCAGTCTGCTAAAGGCTTTTTAAGAATTCTCTGTTTAGAATTCTTTCTTTATGTTTTATTCTTCAAACTTGTGAAAAGGTTCAATACAAAGTGAGACCCCTGTCTCAAAATGGCAACAACAACCCAAGGTTCAATATTTATTGCTTTATCTCCTTCAGATTTTCAAAATACGCATGTCATCTATGCTTGTCATTTTTCTTCAATTGGTTTTGAATTTATTGCTTGACGTGTATATCCCCATATTTGCAAAGATGACTGAAGGAAAGGGTTAAAAACTGGTTAACTCAAAATAACAGAGATCTTCATGTCTTTGCTAAAATCTAACACTCTCCCAACAATATTTTAATATAAGTATTAACTACATCCACAACTGTTGCTGTAAGATTTACATTTACTTTCTAACATTTGTACTGCCAGTGAGGAGCTTTCTGAGTGGAGCTCAGAAAGCAACACCTAGAGCCAAGGAGTGTGGAGGGACGGGTTCAGCACCTCTCTCTTCTTTTTTCTTTTGCTTTTTTTTTTTTCGAGACAGGGTCTCGCTTTGTGGTTCAGGCTGTCCCTGAGCTCAGCCTCCAACTCACATCACAGCAATCCTCCTGCCTCTGCCTCCTGAGTGCTGGGATTACAGGTGTGCGCCACCATGCCCGGCACTGTGGAATGTGGTACTGATTGCTGATGTATTGTTATGTGGTTGCCGGGAATCGAACTGGGCCCTTGCACTTGCAAGACAGGCGCCAGAAACATTGAGCTAAATCCCCAGCCCCCTCAGCAGTTCTCTTGAATGAAAATGCCTGTCTCTTTTATGAGGCAAAAAAGGAAGAAAATCACAAAAATTGCAAACTCATTAATTAAATATAAGCTGAAACTTGACTTGTAAATTAGATCAAGAAAACTTGAATTTAGTTTTTCTTCTTTTCATAAAAGACATTGTATCCTGTGCAGTGGCAACATAGATCCTCGAGAGATTAGGGTTACCAAAATTTTTGGTGAATTTATGGATTCCCTTATGAAATGACACTGGAAACTGAACACAGTGTGTACAAAACTGAACATAGTGAAACTGTCTGTACAAAAAAGACAAAGAATTCAAAATGTTAATTTTGAAAAAAAAAACAAGTCTTGTTTGGCTTACTTCTTGAACTAGTATCTTTGAGTAGGAGTGGCTGTGAATTTATAAAGACTGAAATGTGGCCCGTACCACAGTCCTTTAGATAAAGCTTTGGAAGCCCTGCAGCTACTATTTCAGATCATACAGCAAGTATGGTTTTATATGAACTGGGCATAATTGGTCATCAGCATAAACCAGAGCTTACTGAATTCTTGTCTTGCAAGCTTGTCTTTTGCTTGGTTTGATATATTTCCATGCATCAGGGGGCAGTGTAAATTTCCTCACACAGCAAAATTTTTCACATGGAGTGCAGGCACTGCTAGAAGAGGTCACAGAAGTGATGCTGTGTTCTCACATCCTATCCTGTGTCCTATGATATGATTATCAATATTTTCCAATTAATATCTTTCACAATGTTCTACATTACCCATCCCTGTATTTAGTAAACGTTTTAAGGAATATGTTGTGAATCTATAAGTAAAAGTTGTGTATCCTACTATATATTGACTTCTCAGTTATAGCATGCACTGAGGGTCCTTACCTGACAGATTGCTATAATTCCTTTATTCTTTCTTCATTGAATCCTCAGCATTCTACTTCAAATGATTTCTCTTCTCTCCATTATGTACATAACTGTCAAAATTCTAAGGACCTGTGCCTTCCTGTTACATGACATGGATTGCCCTGTTGCTGTCATGGCTCATTCTGATGCTTAGATCATTCCAGCTGAGTTCCTTCAGAGTGCCAAGTATTTCCATCAGCACACCCCACCCTTGAGCAAGATTAGACTCTGAAGATACGTTTCTGTAAGGCTCAAGACGTTCTAGACTTCTTGTGTACATTCCCAATTTTGCCTTTGAATTTTACTTAAGAAATTCCAATTTCTTTCTTTAGAGAGCAGTGTATAAAATTGGTCTGATTTGCTCTGAACATCTTAAAAAGTATTCCTTAATATGCATATTGATATATGCATGGATATTGACATATCCATGATTTGTCATATACTTCAAAAAATAAATATACAAAGCCATATTGATAAGGTTAGAAATTTGAAGTTTGATAGTACCTCGGATTAATTACCAATTTCGTCCAAGCGTCCAATAAGCACAGAGTAAATTTTAGTGTAGGCCAGTAGATAATAATCACATTTGGTGTTGTTTCATTAGAACTCAAACTCAGTAGTGTTTTGCAGTGTTATAGCTTGTAGTTTTAACGGATATTTATAGCAAAATGGCCATGTGGAGAGAATCTGCACAGGGCTGTGCTTCCTAAATATCTTGAAGGAATATCTTGATTTTTAGTTTTTGCATTTAATATGAATATCATTTTATGTGAGAGCAGTGAAAAATGTCATTGTGGTTTTCATGCTATCAGAATATATCTATCTTTATTGGGTCCAGAAATCTTCATTCCGAAATAAGTTCAAACTCGTATGTAAGTACAAAGGCACTTTATTATCACATGATGCAGTGGGTCTGCTGAACAAAGTCAGAAATGGGGCAGGTTTGCTACTTTTATAGTTCAGGCTGGTTACATGAGCCTCTCAAGCAAGCCCTTTGCTACCGTTGGTTACCTATGCAACCTTGCCTAACTTGGCTTCTTTTTGCAACTTGGCTGAGCTAGCTTCCTCTGAGCTAGACCCCAGATATCTATGTGGCTAGTTGTGTGAAAAACATACATACCTGTCAGCTGGGACTTTCCTGTCTTTCACCCTTTGCAGTTATAGGAACAAAATGTCATCTGATCCACAAGATGGAGTCACTTAGGCCCCACACCTTCTATTATGAATTCTTTTATTAATCAATCCAAATATATTTTATTCATTTGGCATCAGAGAGACATAAAAAAACAGAGGACAGTTTACAGTTCCCCAGACATTTAATTGAACAACTTTGATCATTTGTGTAAAAGTAAAAATTTTATTGGTTAGCACCAATTGTCACTTTATAAATAATTGCTAAAATTTAACTTCACTTTTTGAAAATATGAGTAGAAAATATTGGAGAAATGGACAACTCATGGCTTAAATGGAAATATCTGTTGCTATACACATACAAATAAACTAAAAAGGATTTCTGAGTTCTTTTAGAATAATCTCATTTAACATCTCCGTGTTCTTTCTAGTGGTCAGGCTTTTTCTATATGCATAAGGTAGTGCTTTGGGAAATATACCAAAGAAGTTAAAAATAAATAAGATTATCTTGTGACAAATAGAATAAACTAAATAGAGTACATCTGCTAGAGATATACATTGCTGCATTACAAAATAAAAGCTTCCAAGTCAATATCAAGCCATTAGGAAAATGAACATGTTTTAGCAAAAGTTGTCTCAGATGTGAGAAGTGGGGACTTAGCCAGTGGAAGCAGGTAATAATTTTATACGTTAAAGAAGATATCTATAAATCAGCTCTCAAGGAATGCCTCTCAAGATGTTTCGAGTAAAGCAAAAATTCTATTTCCAAAATAAAATCTGAATTTATTTTTTGGTCTGTATAGCTTTTCCTAGACAAAGATAATGTGCATCTTTTTTTAAAAAATTATTTTTGTTTGTATATTTTATACGTACATTATAATCACATTCAACATTGAGAATTTGATTTGTACCAGTACATGACAATCTTGAGTCTCGTTTTTTCTCATTTCCTTGCCTTCCCTACAACTCCCACTCCCTATATCCATAAGCTTGCTTCCTTTTAAAACAATGAAATTTTTCTTTCCCTTCTTTACTTTCCCCTACTCACCCTTTCCCTTCAACAAGGCTACAGACATTCTAGCTGTCAGGACAGCTGCCGATCTTGGCTGTAGTAAAAGACAATTAGCATTCTCAGTGAACTTCTGTGTGTGACTCAGCTTCTGAGAGATGAATCTGTGAACACCAGGTCTTCAGGCCGTGGACCAGCCCTGGCTCACAGCCAGCTCCCCAAGGCCCGCTCTGCTGCTGCTGCCACCGCCGCTGTGACATTTCTTGGCAAGCGCCCAACCGGCTTTCCTTGGGGACCCCAGTCTCAGAACTTACTCTCCATTTAAACTTCTTCAACAAGTAATAAATATCCTTAGAAAGCTCAGAAGATTTTTTTTTTAATCTTAATTTCAAAAACTAGACTAAGAAAGAGATCAAGAAGTTACAAGGGTCCATAAGAAGTAAGTCCAAGAAGAAACCAGAATGAACTTCAGAAATCTTCAGGAAGGGCACTCAGTAGACAGGGCGAATGGAAGAATCGAGGGAACTGAGAAGACAAGAAAGAGGCTGGGCAGCAGCTGGCCGTGTTGTGTGTTTTAATGTTGACTACAAGTCCACATGCCTTAAGCATCTTTTCCAAACTTTCAGCTTTAATAAAACCTGAATTCACATTGTTGCTCAGAGCTCATCTTTAACTCTGTTTTTTAAACAGAAAAACACCAAATTTCAGAGAATAACTTGTCAACATCATATGTGTCAGTAATTAGTGATGAACACAAGTTTCGATTCAAACCATACACATTCACCAGTATTCAACTTTTTCAGATACCAATATGTTTTACTATCATCATTGATTACTCATATCAAATGATATAATTGTTGATAAGGTATAATATTATTGACATATCTATTCATTTATAAAATATTTGTTGAGGACAAGCTGTGTGACAGAGATTGGACTGAACATTGGGAATAATGGGGATCTTAAACAGAGAATAGTGACTAATTTGGGAGATAAGTATTAGTCGAGTACTTACATTCACTTCATGTCATAGGTGTATGAAATACTGAAAGGATAGGATCAAGGAGCCATAAGTGCTTACACTTGAAGACTTCACCTAATCAGTGAAATTAGGGAGGATTTGTAAAGAAAACAACTACTCGAGCTGGGACTTGAAGGGAAACCCTGAATTGGATGAGGTAAGGAGAGAAATAGTCAAATGATGAGATCATGCTGAGACAGGGAGCTATGTGAATTAGAAAGGTCTCTTGTGACCACAGTGGAGAGATAGAAAGGATTCACACGAGATGATATGGATGAGAACCAAGACGAGCCTGTGCAGTTTTCATAATGGGCTTACTCAAGGGATCTGTGAATGAGAACCAGTTTTTTGAGGAAAAACATTGTGAGTTCAGTTCGTTACATAATGGACTTGGGGCAGTTCTGTGTCCACCTACAGGATGTGTCAATGTCATATCTAGAATTTAGAGAAAAATCCTGCATTGGAGTTAGAAGTTTGGAAATTTGGTATGAGTAAATGTTATAAATTCCATACAGAGACTGTTGAATGAAAATTAAAAATTTAGAAATGACTTTGAAGAACTAGAGTTTATCCTCCAATATCCCTTCATTTTCCTACCCAGAATCACAACATTTAATGATATATAGGGGGAAATATGAAATTGAGAAAAAATTGAAAAAAAAAAAAACTAGAGAATTGTGTCATCGAAGCCAAGTGAGGAGAACTTCTTGGACAGGTTTGCTGTTTGAAATGTTGGCCAGATATAAAATAAGGTGGCAATAAAATGTCTCCCTCCTGTTTAGTGACACTGAATACTCCTGATTGTAGTGATAGATCTTACTGTTTGAAAAGAGTTAACTTCCGTTTTAACTTTGCTCTTGCTTCTTATATTCAGTTTAAAGTTAGACTACAATAGGAATCATTTGCCAGAAATTATTGGGCACAAAGCTATTGCATAGCTTTCTCTGAGAATTCCTCGCTTTCTTTTCTATATCATTTCATATATATGGTGCATATATACGTATACACACAAAGCATATAGTGTTCTATAATCCCCTAGAGTAACAGTGAATTTTTCAGCTTCTACATCATACAATTAAGTATCCCTGATTTCTGATATCAAACCCTATGCTTTTTTTTTTTTTTCCAAAATTAGGATTCAGGAAAAAATGTGTTTTTAACAACTGATTTGAAATTATACTGACTTTTCCTTTCACATACAAATATTCTGATAAATGTTACTAAGACAATAGTAACTTAGAGGTTAATTGCCATGTTCTAGACCCAATACTAGAAATGAAACTCTTAGAAAGCAAACGACAAGTCTGCAAGGAACACAGCTGGCAATCCTGCGTTGCTTGCCTTTGTCTGCATCTTACTAGATCATACTGGGAATTTTTCAAAGATATAGTGATTTGGACCAAATATATGTAGATTTTGAGGCTTCATTAAGGAGAGAGTCTTATAATTTAATTTAATTTATTTATTTATTTATTTTTGAGACAGGGTTTCACTTGTAATTCAGGCTGGCCCTGAGCTCAGCCTCCAACTCACATCACAGCAATCCTCCTGCCTCTGCCTCCTGAGTGCTGGGATTACAGGCTTGAGCCACCATGCCCAGCATTGTGGTTTGTGGTACTGATTGCTGCTGGGTGTGAGTCTCCATGCTGAGTATTGTTATGTGGTTACTGGTGATCGAACCCAGGTCCTTGCCCTTGCAAGACAGGTGCCAGAACCACTGAGCTAAATCCCCAGCCCAAGAGTCTTATAATTTTAAAGGAAAGAATCTATCTGACATAAGATTAGAATATCAAAAATATACATTCCCTCTCCTGAGTTCTTTTCATTTGATTCGACTGACCATTTTTGTTAGCCAAACACACACACACACACACACACACACACACACACACACACACATGCACACATGTGCACATACACACACACCATGTATATGCACACAAATATAAAACAGAAAAGGTAAATCTGATGTTGGTAATTTGTTCTGATTAACATTTATGAAATGTTTGGTAATACAGTCATCATAAATTTTATACCCCAAAGAAAATTCATTCTTTTTACTCATACTTTACAATATATCTTGTAGAATTTTTCATGAAAAACAAAGAATTTAATGTGTATTTCAGTGCTTTTGTTATTCTTACAAAACAAAATCTGGCTATATTTTCTCTAAATCAGCCAAAAAGTTGACAGATTGACTGTATCAAATCTTTTGCTCAAAACAATAATAAATTTTGGGGCCAGGGATTTAACTCAAATGGTACCATGCCTACCTTGGAAGGACTTGAGTTTGATCCCTGGTACCACCCCCCAAAAACATATAATAACTTATTAATAGTTATAAGCTTCCAAATTTAGAAAAGTCCAAGATATTTGATTTAATATTTCCCATTCAAGATATAAATTTTAAAAAATAACCAAATTCCCTTATACACAGACAAACCTCGAACATCCAGTCATAAAGAAAAATTGCCTTCTCATAAACTGATTTCTTTTCCTGCTGGAGAACTTCCACTTTGATGAGTCAGGGATGACTGCAGCGGGCCACTCATTTCTGTTTTCTTCACTAATTTCAGAGCACATTCAGAAAATGAAGGGACCTCTTTCCCATCTGCGGACTCCTGCACCAGTCCTACAAAGGTGGATTCATCCTATAGCAAGACTGCTAAGCAGTGCCTGGAGGAGATATCTGGTAAGTGTCCTCATCAGTGGACAGGTCTAATGTCAGAATGTTGGTGATCTCCCCGGAAGTCTTCTCACGTAAGTCACATTTACATTGTGCTTTTGCAAAACTGCACTTTGTCCTTCTCTTGCTTCAGGGATTGTTGTGTATATAGCTGTTCTGTTCAACAGAATCTCTTTTTGGTATTGAAAAGAGAGGTGGTACTTCCGAAAGTTGATTCTGTGGGTCATTTTGGCTTTAGTCAAGGAGAATATAATCAAGAAGACCTGGAAAAACTGACTGCTGTCACTAAGGCAGCACTTGGATGATATTTGGAAGTAAAAAATATACTAACAATCAAATGCTGACATAAATTTTTATGACTAATTCAGGTCTGCTCCATCTTTAGTAGTGTACCATTTAGAACATTTCTGCACAGTGGCTCCCAATGTACAGTTGGAAAGAAATGTTGGAAAGTATTTCACTATACATATGTAGGTGATGTATGAAAAATATACTCCCAGATAGAATTTATCAGATTTTCAAATGCATTAAACAGATTATTTAGCTTCCACGCAGTTTTTCCTGGAATGCAGTGAAGCCCAAGCCTACATGGAAATCCTTTGTAGGGAAGCAGTGGAAATTGTGAGAGAAAGACATGGCTCTGGAGATTGTTTTTGTTGATTTTTCATATACTTGGAGGAAGTGGCTTTCTGTTAGCTTTACAAAGTACCACGGCCAGAATGATGCTTGAGTATCTGTACGGTGACCAGATATTTTATAAACCTGACATGGCAAGAGTCATACACTTACTATATTTCTTTATTCATAAATAACTTCATTATACCTTTGAATTACCAGTGATCAAATCTCTAGTTAAGAATAAATTTAATAGATTTTTCAATTGAAACTGCGAATTTCACAAAGGCACATTGTTTTCTGACATTAGTGTATTACTGAATAGCCCTGACAATAAATAATTCAAATCTAACATTTTGGACTATTTCTTATTGTGTCTAATACTTAATCATTTTTCATATTTCCATTTAGTACACTGATATTTTAATAGTGTGTTAAAGTGAAAGATAAACTAGATTTCAATATAACCTTTTAATGGATTTAATAGAAGAAATATTATTCTGGAGTAGTAATGAATTATTTATGTAGTATTATTGTTTTGAAGAAAGAAAACAGAAAATAAGTGCTGCACCAAGTCCTATCTGATGGTGTTATTCTTATTGTTATCTGCTTAAATTTAACCTGCAGTGAGCTAGAGAAATCATCTCTCAAGGCACACTTGAAACTGTGGAAGAGGGGTGATATTTATTTGTGGTCTGTAGGTTATAAGTAAAATGCAGGATAAGCATCTCTTATGAAACTGCTTGGGGCTAGTAGTGCATTGGGGTTCAGATATGTTCAGATTTTGGAATATTTGTGTATATATAATATCATGGGATAAGACCCAAGTCTGACATGAAATTTATTATTTCACATACACCTTATTCACATAGCCTAAAGGTAATTTTATGCACGTTAGTACACTTGTGTTTTAAACTTATTTGTTTTTAAGCCACATGTAATAATTGTGCATATGTAGGTGTTGCAAGAAGGTAACATGTATGAATGGGTATATGTATACATTTCTCTCTCTCAAAAAAGTAGCCTTTAATCTCTGTCTAGTTCTTCCATCATTATCACCTAACTCTACCATAACTAAACAGAAACCATTCTTACAGTTCACGTAATGTCAGCAAGGCCAACTCCATGCATCAATTTCAGTCCTCATCTCCTTCATCTCTCATTGGTCATTTTCCTCCTCTGAGAAAGTTCCTTCTCTAGAATGTGCTTTTTTCAAAGTACCAAATTCCATTGGTTTTTCTACAGACTTTTCCATTTATTCCTTTTCAGTATTCTCTTTACTTCTTTTAATTGATGTACTTTTTACTTTTATGGTTAAATTGATCCAGCCAGATATCTGTCCTGGAACCTTTCTATCTGCTCAAGCTCCCTTGGTGAAATAATCCATCATGATTTCTAGTCTTATTCATGTATCCATGTCTCAGATGTATCTGTTCTAGTCATTTAGATAACCCCTATATCTTCACCCAAGTATCCAGTTCCTTAAAAAATCTCTGCACCTGAGCATCATAGATATTTGCACTCTGTTACACCAAAAGCTTAACCTCTTATTGATCTTAGTTAAAAAAAAAACAACAACACTTTTCCCTACTGGTTTATAGTTCATGATATTACATTCATCATGGGGAGTTGGTACATATACGTAACACAACTTAATTATTTTTTAAACCTTTTCTCCTTCCTCTGATCTCCCTACATATTGAATATGTTATTCCCGAAAAGCTTTTCATTTTGATCTTCCTCATTTTGTTGAATGATAATTCCATCTTTTCACTTGCACAGGCCTGAAATATTAGAACTGCTTGTAATTTCTTTCTATCTCGTATACATGATGTCTAGTTCAATAGATTATCATATTGACTTTTGGGGTATTGTTTGTTATCTGAACTTATGAACAAGTAGTGTATACATGAATAAAGTTTGTGAGATATTCTTTAGTATTAGAAATCTTACTATTTTGCTCAGAACTTTAGAAATAAAATAAATTCTGATGATAGTCTGCACTCATTGTATTTCATCATAAGAACTAAGATACTAGGGCCAGGGATATAGCTCAGTGGTTCCAACACCTGTCTTGCAAGCACAAGGGCCCGGGGTTCGATCCCCGGTAACCACATAACAATACTAGGCGTGGAGACTCACCCCAGCAGTCAACCAGCACCACATACCACAATGCTGGGTGTGGTGGCTCACGCCTGTAATCCCAGCACTTGGTAGGCAGAGGCAGGAGGATTGCTGTGATGTGAGTTTGAGGCTGAGCTCAGGGCCAGCTTGAACCACAAAGTGAGACCCTGTCTCAAAAAAACCTTAAAAAAAAAAAAAAGAAAAAAGAACTAAGATATTAAATAATTTAAAATAGTCCAGAATAATTTTATTTTCTTTTTTTTTGTACCAGGGATTTAACTCAAGTCCTTGTGCTTCCAAGGTAAGCACAGTACCACTTGAGCTAAATCCCTGGCCTTATGTTTTCATAATATATCCAGATTTCAGCTATTTCTTTCCATCTCTATTTTTCCTGTTTTTATCAGTTGATATATCCCCAGTGTAGGAGTGGTCCATAGTTACTACTCAATAAATGTGTGTAAAAATGTCATAGAAATGAAAGCCAAAGGAAGGAGGAACTTAGTAATTTTCCAGCATAGATAAAGTTATACAATAGATAAGAAAGTTATGAAACATACCTTTGGCTTTGAAAGGCATTCAGAAAGTAGTAATCACCATGAACTTACAGTGAATAGCACTTATCAACAGGAATTCACCAAAGTGCAAATTAAAAATTTGAGAATATTTTCATTGATCATCAAAAAATCTGAGGATTTAAAGGATTATGTATCCAAGAGAAGCCATATAACCTCATAAATACTCTCTATTTAGCTGACATTTTAAAAAATCATTGAGGGCCGGGGAGTTAGCTCAGTGGTTCTGGCGCCTGTCTTGCAAGCGCAAGGACCCGGGTTCGATTCCCCGGTAACCACATAACAACACTGGGTGTGGAGACCCACACCCAGCAGCAAGCAGTACCACATACCACAGTGCCGGGCGTGGTGGCTCACGCCTATAATTCCAGCACTCGGGAGGCAGAGGCAGGAGGATTGTGATGTGAGTTGGAGGCTGAGCTCAGGGCCAGCCTGAACCACAAAGCGAGACTCTGTCTCCAAAAACCTAAAAAACAAACAAACAAACAAAAAAACAACAAAAAAAAATCATTGAAAACTAGAAGAAAAAACAAGGATAAGAGAATTCTAATAGTGTAAATCTATAAAAGAATGAGACATTCAGAAGATTAAAGCCTGTGAGGTCTTTTATGCATTAGTATGGTTTCTTCTGTGAGAGTCTCCATCCCTTCCGTAGCTCTTCTCTTTCTTACTTCTATTATTGCCTCTACATTCTAGCTACTAGTACATTGACAAACTGAATGGGAACTTGACACTAGTACTAGATTCCAGCATAGACTGTCCTGCAGAACAGTCTTCAAAGATAATAGCAAATCTAAGATGTGTTCTAAGTATTGCAATAAAATAAATTCTTTGTACTACTCTTCTTACTTGTTTGAATTTTCCCTTTGTTTCCCTGTACCTGAAGTGACTTTATGTTTTTAATAGATAGAAAGGATTTTGGGGGGCTCTTCCTGTCTTTGGAGTAGTCATCATTTTGCATATATGCCAACTTTTGTATCCCAAAAGTTGGGGAAATGTGCCTAAGACATTCTCTTCTGTATTATAGTAAGAAACGAACAGATAAACTTGAAAATCTGAAGTAAGTGAATGACTTCACATTTGGAAATAACTAAGTTAGTTGTAAAGAGTAAAGTGAGTCTTAAAGCAAGACTAGATGTGGATGCTGTAGGATCATGGTATACAAATAAATCAGGAAATAATATTCCAAGAAGACATAACTTCATGAAAGTGAATTGAGAACAAATTCTATTTGTTATATTCATTTGTTTCTTTTTTGTAAAATTTGGCATTTTTCCTAAATTCACTGGTGTCTTTGTGGCTTGTTGATTTAACCAAAAATGTTAGCATTATTGTATCCTAAACTCTTAAGGAAGAGTGTAAGACCTCTGTGGGAAATAATTATGTCTTGCTTCCCGAGTGAAATAATTTTCATGATATATAACACTGGTGGTCTTGATAGGGTAAGACTCAATTTTTATATAATTTTGAAGGCAATATAATTTGACTATAAAAATGATGTATAGTGATTTTGCAGTAGTTTGGCAGTCTGTCACTTGTCTCCTTGGCCTGCACAGTAAGCTCACACTGAAATCTTGGCATAGTTTTATCTGACTAATGTCCATTGTCTCATTTTCTGATAAAATAGCTTGATTTTCTTTGGAAATCATTCTTTTCTTTTATGACCAAATAAAATTGGCCCAAGTACAGCCAGTCAAAGCAATCCTTTCTTGACAGTGTCAGGAATGAACAAATGATCCAACGTATTTCAACCATAGCAGATGAAACTCAATCTCAAAATTTTTTTGAGACCCTTGGCAAAGAGAAGTTCTCCTCTTCCACTAGGCCTGAAGCTCCTGAGGAAGAAAGCTTGGTACTCCTAGCAGTTCCCTTTATCCTCACTGAAATAGCTGGGAAAAATAAAAAACAGAACCTAAGGCAGCAGGGAATAAATGTCTGAGGAGTGGAGAATGTCTGAGGCCTGGAAAAGCCATATCTGAAAGTACTGCTTCTCAGCTTCTCTGCAATTTGTACATTACACAAGAAAAATTTGTGATTTTTAAAAAATATATGAAATCTATGTTGTACCACCCGTAAGATGTATAACACAGAAAGATTTCCAAAACTGCTAAGGAGAAAACTTCATTCACAATACAATGTGATGACTTGTTAGAGGGATTCATTAAGTTACATGGGGAGCTTAGCTGTTGACATTTTCATTACTGCAGTAACTCACTTGAAATTATAAAAAAAATTATTAAGTGGTAGCAAAAGCAGCAATGTAAATGATGGAATGAAGGTAATCATCAGAAATGAGTGGCGTGACTTTTATCATTTGGTGGTCTTAATCTTTAAGTATATCCCTCAAATTTCCTTTCATCTATCCTTTTCTTTTGGAGAACACTTCATGACATTTACTGACCTGCTGATGGTGATTCCAACAATAATTATGTAGCATATAATTTCCCGCAATGAATAAATTATCCTATTGCTTCCAGCCTGCCTTGGAAGATTCGTGTTGTAACCTTGATCTTATAGGCTGGCTAAATTCATGGTAGAGATTTTACTGCTTCGGTTCTGGTTTTATTCTCACATTCACTTGAAAACATAATTTGTCCTCTGAGGCCATCCCTTTTATCAAGTGCCAAGATATCCTGCCAAATGCAAAAGGAGCCCTCATTCTCCTTGAACTCTTATCACTCAATAAATTCTATAACTCTTCTCCTCTGTCCAGAAGTCCACATTTGCTCTTTTCTTTCGCATGTGGATATTTAATACCAAATGTTAAATGCACTTTTTAACCTTTTCTGGAATTTATATTCAACTGGAGAATGTTGACAGATCTGGATTGACTCAGTGTCAATAAAGCTGATGTGTCATTTCTTAAACCCGTAGTAGTAAAATCATTGCATAGATTCGAGGATTCCTTGGAGAAGTAAGCATTTAGGTCAAAATCAAAGGATGAGCTTATGATTACATATATTTTTTGAGTTACTAGACTTTCATTTAAATGATGAGAAATATCTTCCATCTAAGACTTTTGTAAATGACCACTAAAATTACATTTTTCTTGAAGGTTTATAAAGACCAAGTAGATCAAACTCAGGTAATTCAAATTAGTTTAGCTGTTTACTTAATTGGACACGTAATTATGTTTACTAAAGAGCTGAAAATCTTTCCTTTCCGGAACATTTTAGTAACTTGATTTCAAAATTAGACAGAATTGTTGGCAAAGTTAGAGTGAGTCACGTGTTTGCTATTGACTGGGCATATTCATGTCATTTGCACTGAGGCGTCCTTCTTCATTTGGTGTAATACACATTTATATGTGTAACTGTAAAGTAGAAACACAACCATGTGTGAATGTGCCCTCCGAGCAATAGAGATAGGTTTCCTCAGGGAACAGTAAGTAGTGCCCCTGATATTATCAAGGGTGAAGTCTTGAACTAATATAATTTGAAGGGTAAAATTACGGAAACTACAAGTTAATATTTTTAAACAAAGAAACAAACATTCCTTTTAGAAGTGTTCTTCATTGGGGATATTTTTCCAAAATATTTATGGTCCTTTGAGCAACCCTTTACTGGTTTATTTGCTTTAGTTGACCCCTTACTGGATTCTCTCTTGCCAAAGGATAATATGTCTTGTCCCTTAAAGTATGAAGGACATTGTGATTTAATTTATGAAATATGAGTCAAGAAATGGCAGGGCCGGGATTTAGCTCAGTGTTTCTGGTGCCTGCCTTGCAAGTGCAAGGGCCCAGGTTCAATCCCTGGCAACATACAACAATGCTTGGCATGGAGACTCACACCCACCAGCAATCAGAACCACATACCACAGTGTAGGGCGTGGTGGCTCAAGCCTGTAATCTCAGCACTTGGGAGGCAGAGGCAGGAGGATTGCTGGGAGTTCAAGGCTGACCTCAAGGCCAGCCTGGACTACAAAATAAATAAATAAATAAATAAATAAATAAATAAAATAATAATAATAATTGAGACCCTGCCTCAAAAACAAACAACAACAACAAAAAATAGCACAGGCCTTTCCCAAGCTGAACCTTCAAAGACCATTGCTTGGATCACTCATCTCTCCTTTTTCTCTCATGAAATCAACATGTTTCAGCTTGGAATTGCTCTTTGAACAAGGACCTTGGAATACAAGATACCTGAACTAGTGTTACACCTCCTGCAGAGTGGGCATTAACATTTGCAAAAAAGCATCCTAGATTTAGGAAGTATTCCACATCAGGACACTCAACCTTAGTTCCATTGATATCACAAACTGCTGATATCATTCTTACATGGCTCTGACCTTGGACTGTAGGATGTATGATGGCATCACCTGCCTTTGTCCCTGAGGTATCACCCACGCCCAACCCCAGTTGAGATGGTGAACAAAAATGTTCCCTGACATTGTCAAATGTTCCTTCAGGAGGAATAACCCTCAGTTCAAAACCACTGATTTCAGCAGCCTAGTAGCTCTCAGTATCCAGGAGCATGCTCGAACTGCAGCCCTGGAATCTTACCAGACCTACTGCTGACCAGGGGTGAGGCCAAGCCTCTTAAACCGTCTCCCTAATCCTCACAATGGTTCCGAACATGTAAGTTGGAGAATTGCCATTCAAGATAAGTGGTATATTAACACTCATGTGGAAGGAAAGGATATAATTATTGCTTTTATTAATAGGTAAATCAGATCAATTAACTGGTACCTAAAGTATTATCATGCCCTTTCTATGACTCTGACAGGCTTTGGGGAACATCACCATATACTAGAGTGACATATTCAAACAAACTGAAGCTTCGCAAGTTAAATTTCCCTGTGAGTTCAAAACCTAAAAATTCAGAGTCACATGAACTTGAAATGGAAAAAAAAAAAAAAAAGTATCTTTTGTTCCACAATACCAAAAGGAATGACATTCTGATCTTTTAAAAAAGCATTTAAACAAATTTATGTTTTTGAGATATAATTATCAGATTCAATGTTTTGTCACTTATATTCATTTTACTTGAGGTCATAGTATACAAACACAAGTTTTAAAAGTAAAGAATTGGCAATCAGCATTCATTATTTATTTATTTACTGCAAAAGCTCATCACATATACTATTTGTTAATTTTCTTCACAGTTCTGGAATCTAAGCATCATCTACCTTGAGTGAGGTTTTAAGGTATAATTAATTTTGCAAAGTAAGTAGTTACCATATGTAAGGATATAAGCCTTGCACATTATAATGCTAATTTATGTAGTTAGGAAATTAGGCATTTTTCCTAGTTGAGATTAGAGGTAGGAAGTGGAAATTCACAATTAACTTTACCATACTAGCTCTGAAAATGATGAGGTCTTATACAACAATTTGAATAAAACAATTAAATGCTTATATATATTTTATATAGTTTTTCACTTTTTCTTTGTAGTAAGGCCTATTTGTGAGGGAAAAATTCTGAAAACCTTTTTCTTTCCCACTTTTTTCCATTACTGTCAGGATAAACATGGCCTCAACTATACCGAATATTTATTTTTAAAAGTTTTTTTTTTTTTTAGCAAAATGTAGTCACTATTTTATAATGTACACAACCAGTGCAAGGTAAATGTAAGACTTTCTATTTTTATCATAATATTACACATTAAGTTGATTATGCTGTTATGGGCACAGGAATAGGACTAAGGAATTGTCAGCATTAACAGACATGATGTACACTTTGTGTCTTCTGTTTCATCTTTAGCATTCTGTACACTTGACTATAAACTTTCAATGGTATACTTAAGAGTCAAAATATTGACGGAAAAGCTATTTCAGGCTATTTTTGCTATTATATTTGAAGGAAAAGACGAATTTTGATTTTTATTAGCATGCTATGGTTTTACTAGGTCGCTTCAGAATTCTTTTAAAGGCTTGAATTTGTTCTTTAAAAGATGGTGCGCACTATTTATTTCCCCTCCGAGCCTTATCTGTCGGCGAGTGGAGGGTGTCATGCTGTATCCTGGGTCCTTTCCATCCTTCCATTTGATTCGCGCTGTTCCAGCATAAATCCCCACGCTCAGAAGACAGCGCTGCCTGATCAGCTGCCGGCGGCTCAGAGGAGCCTGTCGGTCCCAGCCTCGGGCAGTGGGTGTTGTGCTGGCGAGTCTGTGTGTCCGCGTCCGTGGCGGAGGCGGGGTGCGTGCGGGGGGTGGGGTGGACAGCTCAGCGTCTCGTGCAAGCTGGGCTCGGAAACCTGTGGCACTCGAGGCTGGACAGCTGCTGCCGCGCCTGTGCTCGCCGAGCAGGATGCTCGCGGCCATGGCAGCCGGCAGCCTCCGCCGCCGCAGCGGGGCCGCAGACGCGGACGAGCCGTAGCCCCGCGGCGCAGGTGGGAGCCGCAGGGTCCTCGCAGTCAGCGCTCGCGGCGCCGGGAGCTCGGCGGAGTGAAGGGTGACAGACGAGCGCCGGCCAGAGGCCGCGGGAGGCCGGGGGAAGAGCAACCCGGCGTCCGCGACCTGGCCTTCCGGATCGCAGAATCGCAGAAGCAGTAGCGAGAAACGTGGGCGCATCACCCTGCCGGGACACGCGACTGGAGGAAGGCGGGGACACACGGTCGGCTTCCTGGGCTACTTTGCAGGCGGAGCGGAGTCTCTGGTGAACTCTTTGCTGCCTCAGATGTGCTTGAGCACCGTGTTGGTGAGTCCTGATCACTGGAGGGATGCGGCTCACACGTGGCCAGGTGATTACAGCTGCTGCATCTCCTGACACCTCTGGGCGTGTTTGACACTGAGCTTTTGTTGCAGTATGTGTGTATGTTGATTAAAAGCAAAAGAGCCACTTGCAGTCGCAGCGTGGGAAGACACTATGAAATCCAGTTGAAAGAAGGACAACCTCGGAGGCGTCATGCAGCGGCCTGCAGAACTCTCTGTGTTTCGGAGCAAAGAAGTAAGGCGGAGAGGCGCCGGCCTGCAGAAGCAGAAGTCCCTCACCAACCTCTCCCTGAGCGGCGAAGGTGAGAGGCGACCGGCCCTGCGCATCTCCAACTGGTTCGGAAACGCGGCCAAGGCCAGTCAGAGGGAGTCGCCCTACGCGGAGCGGCGCTCGCTTTGCAGGTTCCTGTCGCGCTCGGTGCAGTCCCTGAGCCACTGCGGCGGCGCGGGAGCCTGGAGCCTCCTGCCCGCAGGCGGCAGCCAGTCTTGCAGGGAGGCCTTGGAGGACTGGGCCGCTGGCGGGGGCTTGGAAGCCGAGGGCGATGAAGACAGCAGGTCAGAGGACGAGCATGAGCCCTCACGGCCCGGCGTCCTCAGCAGAAGCTGGGCCGAGGAGGAGGGCGAGAGCTGCCTGCGCGAAGGGACCGCGCACCTGGACGAGGACGTGATTCTGACGATGCTGGGCGACCTGGAACAGGCGCTTTACACGGACTTACTGGGTGAGTCCGGTTTGCTACTAAAAATGTATGGGGTTTTCACACGTTTCGGGATTTCCTGTGAAATTTACTTGTATTGGTCAGCTACCTTCCATTATGCAAATGGGTTTTTTAAAAAACACACTCACTCAATTTTTAAAATTCTTTGCTTCTTGAAATTATTTCCTTTGTAGACGTGAGCTGTGGGTGCCAAGTACAAAGTCTAATTGGAGAAAGCAAATACCAGCCATCTGCCGTGGGCATGGCTGTCCTGCTGTCCTGTGCACCCTAGATCTCCATAAATAAATGTTAACCTCTTGGAACTCCAAGCATGTTTTTGTTGCTTAGTCACTAATGAAGTCTGTTTGTTCAGCTTCCCTGAAGGTGACCTTACCTCACATCTAGAGTGAAGAATGAAGGGCCCTTTGGATAATTTTCTCTATAGCTAAGTATCTTCTTTCGCCTCCAAGTTACCTGACTAGAGAGAGAGCCTATTTCCATAGCTTAAGGATAAGCTTCCTGCATTCAGCCATACTTCCAGACATTCTGAGACTGTCACTGCTGTTCACTTATTTTTTTATGTTTGGCAAAAGCTGCTTCTGCATGTGTCAGTTAAGAATGCTCAAACTGTGTGGATGACTATGTACTGTTTTCGTATTTCCCTGACTGGGCCTTTGTGATGAGTTTTGGTAGTAACTTACAACAGATAGAAAAGATGATGTCAGGTGATGCTTGAGTTTTGTGATTAAACTTTAAATGTCAACTTTGCAACTTATCTAAAAAATGTACATTTCAATTGATGTTTCCAATTTCAGTTCTCCACCAAACTAAATTTTTGCCATACATTCTCTTTTCCCAAAAACTCTAGGTATTAAACCACTTAGCACATGGCATTTTATGTCAGTGTGCATTTTCACAAAGGACTTCATTTAGTGGTGCTTAAGTTGGATAGAATTAGACCTGACTAGTGATTCCTTTGTTTCGGAGTCATGTATCTAATGCTAAATACAGGGTTGCTTTTATTCCTTTATGGAAACTCTCCTGTAGCAAGATGTAGCATGAAGTTGTCTGGACTGTTTCAATGAACCAGCTTTAGTAGAAGAAAGCTTGCAGAGACAGCAGAGGAACATATGGCTAAATTTTTCTTGTCAGTTTGGCTTTGAAAGAGTAATGAGTGTTTCTGCAGTTGTTAGAATAGTGATTCCTGAAGCGGAGCCTGCTGGGTACTCCGATGCTGAAGATTTACCTCTTCACCATCAGGAGACTTCTGTGATGCCCAGGCTCTCTTGAAAGGCCTATGTGCAGTGCAGAGGCAGGAAGAATTCGAATCCTTTGCATCTCTTTTTCTTTGTATTTATTTTATTTTATTTTTTAATTTATTTTTTCTTTTAGGCTTTTTGAGACAGGGTCTTGCTTTGTGGTTCAGGCTGGCCCTGAGCTCAGCCTCCAACTCACATCACAGCAATCCTCCTGCCTCTGCCTCCCAAGTGCTAGGATTACAGGTGTGAGCTACCACGCTTGGCACTGTGGTATATGGTACTGATTGCTGCTGGGGTGAGTCTCCATGCCCAGTATTGTTATGTGGTTACCGGGATCGAACCTGGCCCTTGTGCTTGCAAGACAAGCGCTGCCGGAAGGAACCACTGAGCTAACTCCCTGGCCCCCTTTGTATTTATTTTAGAATCTGCCTCTGTATACTCAGACAATGTTCATCTTTGCTTCAAAATGTACCTCTTCTTAGTATTAGTACGTATTAGTATCTGCTTCTTAGTACCTCTTCTCTATGTGTTTCCAACTATACCAACAGGGTATAATACTCTGGCAGTGCTTACTGGTTCCTCTGTTGAGTTGTAACAGTGTAACTCAAGGGGGGTTTTGTGTGGAACACGACCTTTTTATACATAGATGACTGGGGTCACTATTTTTGGAGGGTGGCCTCTCAACAGAAGAATGCACACCTTGATTTTTGAATAGAGTAAGTGCTTACTGTATTCATATTACTTCCCTGAGGACCCCTCAGCACCAGTGTGCCAATATTAAAAAATGCAAATACAAAGTAAGGTGAGATTTATTGAAATAGCTCTGATACCAATAACCATATCTCTGGATAATGAATAATTCCCTTGAACTAAAGTATATAAAAGTGCATTTTGTTGGTGAATATAATCCAACTCATGACACCCAGAAATTTCAGGACTTCTGCCATGTGCTGGTTCTCCTTGTGACTAAAATGGCCTCTTCTAAGTTTGTAGGCAGGGTTCCTTGCATTCGACTGTTTACCCTTGCTTGTCCTAATAGATTAGACAGTCTAGGGAATGTGCCAGAGAATGTGCTCTGATTCCTTAGGATAATATTTCAGGTGTAATTAGCAGAGTCTTGGCCATATTTTGCTGTTTTTCCCACCATGTAGGCATTTTGCAGATGAGTTTAAAGTTTTCATCTAAATCATTGTTGGGCCATTCACAAAACTCAGAAGAGGTCAAATAGCTATACTCTGCATCATAACATAAGTCATGTGGATGGCATAGAGGATACAGTTTTCTGTCATCAGGTTTGTTTATACTTAATTTGATTTCTGTTTAAAGACTGGTGGTGCTGGCAATCTTAGTTATACCACATATCACTAAAGCCCAAATGTAAGAGCAGATCACACAAGTTAAATGGTCCATTTGCTGCTAAGTAATAATGTCAAATAAAGCCTGTCATTCTGCGATCTACTCATAGAAAAGACTCTCTGAGCAATGAGAAACCAGTTCACACTGGTGTGAACCTAAAGTGAGTTTCAGAATGCGCCATTCTAGCGATGCACAGAAGCCTCTGCTGTTGTGTTGGACACACCGGAAGTCTCCTTCAGGAAGAATGGTCCACTTTGAGACTATACAAGTGAGAGAAAATACACTTGGAGATTAAATAAATCTCTTTCATAGGTGTTTACTTATATCTATTTGGTAAACATCTAATATGATGTATGCTTTCATGTCTGGCCTTTTCTGCCTCACCCCACAACCACCAAGGCCCCTGGTCCTCATTTGAATACCACTTCACAGGACATTTCAGACAGCGCAGTCAATCCTTGTGGGATTTGTAAGTGCACTTAGACTTTCCTGGGTCACTGAAAACATTTTCTGTAATAAATTTTGCTTTGGCTGTTATCTTCTGTGACATGAGTAAGACAGTGATTACGGTTTTCTCAGTTAAGTGTTGGGAGGAAAAGTCTATTTGTCTGATTGTCATGAGTGGTACAGGGTCATGGGTGGATGTCAGCATGAGAAAAATCAAAGGCCCGAGGAGGACTGTGTTTCTGAATGATGAGGAAAACCACAAAATAAGCAGTGAATTCAGAATCCAAAGATGTAAGATGGCTGTTGGGTGGCACAAAGGAAATTTAGATGGAAATGAAATAAACATAAACATTATTTGGTGAAACAGAACCTCTAAAAATACACTTCCTAAAATTAATATTGAAGAAATATTAAAATAATTCAAATATCAGTGTTTGGTATTATGTTAGGTGGTTGTTATACAGACTGGTTACATTTTAAAATTTCTCCCAGAGGAAAGGGAGTTAGGGGCAGGTGACAGTGTGTTGAAGAAATGGCCGCTCCAGTTGAACCTCTGGCTTTTTACCTCTGCCTTTCCTTTGAATGTAATGAGATTCTTTCCCACCTTTTAAAACTGTCCCTACAAGACCTTCCTTTTGCTTCAAAGGGTTTACCAGATTACTTGAAAGTAAAAAGAAAACTTCCTTGCAGCCATTTAATCTAATTTTTACCATGTTAATGAGAAGGGTAGTAAAAAAAATTTCTGGGGAAAATATAGTTAGTCTCAGGGGTTATTAGTCGTTCTGAGTTCTAAAAAAATGTTAATCTATGGAATTAGAGATTTCCTGACTTGAATAGCACAGATAAAGTATGCCATGTCCTTGAGGTACTGCCATGTGAGTTTACATTTTTTGGAAGATATAGTTACTTTTTAAGAAAGTTTAGTATCTCCTCAGTTTGAAGTAATAGTACTATTATTAACCACATTTTAATTATTTAAGCAGCCTATAAATTAAAGATGACAGATTCAAAGACTGGCAGGAGAATGGCAACTATTTTAACAAATATCTGGGATGAGAAATCATGAATACTCATGGTAATGTTTTGCTGAAAAAGATAACACAAAACTTAATTGTTGTCTTTTTGTATTGTAGTGGCTACCATGAATTTATTAAATTGGTTTCAGAGCCCCTGTGGCCATTGGGTGGACATTAAATAAAGATAAATTATGGCACATTCCCCAAAACTATTTTTACACTTAGCCCTGCCTAATATTGTAAAGAGACATAAGAAACCTTTATAGTGTTGAAGGTTTCAGTCAAAGGCAGATGCTGTGTCCCACACAATACATAGATGAGTTCTGTGGCTGACAGGTAATACAGTATAATCTCCAAAATGCCACCAACTCTGTCATTAGGGTTATAAATGTTCATCACATGCATTACATATTTTTAAAAATGTTGCCCAAATGCTAAGGAACTAGACTAGCAGGCTGACAAGCCAGCTAGGTTACTGAACAGGTTGAAGATGTGCATTTTGATTTGTGTGTGTGACAGCATTCAGGTTGTGATTTAATCCTTGCTCTCTTTTGCCATTTCTTCTATCCTCCAACTTCCTTCCTCCACCTACAACTTCTTACTTCCTCTTCCTCTCCTTCCTTTCCTCTTTCCTAATCTTAATCCACATGTTACAATTCTTTCTTCTCATTCTCTCTACAGGCCCCACCTATCTTTTGTACCTTCCCTGTCTCCCTTCTAGCTCCTCTTTCTCTTTCTCTTTCTCTTTCTTTCTCTCTCTCTCTTTCTTTCTTTTCTCTCTTTCTTCCTTCCTTCCTTTCTCGCTCTCCTTTTCTTTTTCTTTCTTTCTTTTCTTCTCTGCTTTCTTTTTCCTCTTTTTTTAAGCTCCCATGACCAAATTAGAGAGAGCCTCATGCTGCCTCTATTCTCTTCCCATGCTCTTCACATTATTTCTACCCGCTAGCTAGGAATTACTGCCTGACTGTAAACAGAATAAGGGCCTTTCAGCCCCCCAAATGCAGCTGGCAGTGATGCGAGGCCAGCACTCCCCAGACTGACACAGCTATCTTTTTAACGCCTGTTAGACACAACCATTTTGGATGCCTAGGACTTTCTTTAAACTTTATTGTCACCAATATGGATGTTTTGCTTGTCTATCTAAAGAGGAGAATAAAAGTGAAGTGATCTAATGTTGTGAATTTTGATTCATAAGTCAAGTAAAATAAGATTCAAGATAGCTATTGCTACTGAAAGAAAGACCTCACACTTCTCCAAATTAAAACAAAAAAAAAAAAAAGAGGAAAAAGAATTTGAAGAAAAAAAAATTTGGCACAGGGTAGAAGGACAAAGATTTGGAAGGAGCAGAGAAGGGTAGGCAGCATAAAAAGAATTAAAACTGGGGCCGAGGATTTAGTTCAGCTGTTCTGATGTCTGCCTGGCAAATGCAAGGTCCTGAGTGTCATCGCCGGTACCACATGTTACAGTGCTGGGCGTGGTGGCTCACGGCTGTAATCCCAGCACTCGAGAGGCAGAGGCAGGAGGATCACTGTGAGTTCTAGGCTAGCATAGACTACATAATGAGTTCAGGGCCAGCCTGAACTACAAAGTGAGATCCTGTCTCAAAAAATAAAAGAGTGAATTAGAATACATTTATATACATATGCAATTATAATGTAATCATTATGTACTGCAGCATGTATTAATTAAAAAATAAAAACAAAGTCTAAATTTATATTTTCTCTGTAAGAATATCTAACCAAACTCAAGGAAGTCTATACTCAATGTAGTATACTCATAAATAGGGGTGCAGAGAAATAATTAAAATCTAAATAATTTTAGATTTTTTAAATTAAGCTTAGTTTCATAGAGGATTACACAATATATTTTCAGATGACTCTAATTTTGCAAAGATCTGATTCATAGATATACAGGTACTATTGTGTTTATACAATTTCAAATTTATTGCTTGTAATATTACATTTTTGGGGCCAGAGATTTAGCTCACTGGTTACAC
>PVIR01016639.1:0-36278 GCA_004026965.1 Petromus typicus | reverse complement strand
AAAAAACTCTTTCATACCAGTGATAACTGTTTAAATAAGAGAAATAACTAGGCATACCTACAATAGCCTTCTCATTTTTAAACTGTAGTATACAGGCAATTATAGAAGAGACTGTCATCTAGCTTAACTAGCAGTAAAACACTTATGTATTAACAGTATAAAAATTATGATGGCACATGATAAGTCTAGCAAATACTATAAAAATTCTTAATGGTGAAGTTACTAACCTGTTTTCTGCAATCATATCAGGTTTCTAAGAGTGGTTAGCAATAATGAAATATTAAATTAAAAATGTTTACAATAACTGAATAATTATAAAAATCATACCTCAAAAACATCATTATGATTAACAATATGCTTCAAGTTCTCAGAGGTGTTCATATTCACAGTCACTGGTAAATTGCCAGGACTGAGCTCAGTTTCAGGTTCACTGATCTTCTGCATACAGTTCCCAATCATATGCTTTTCTTTTTCATCACCTTTGCTTTTTATTGGAGTAGTATTTTCTATACCCTAAATAAAAGATAAAGATCATGTGATAGTTAAGCTTAACTGTCAGCTTGACTGACTTGGGAGATGCCTAGGGGCCTAGTTAAGTACAAATCCAAGTGTGTGTGGGGGGAACGGAAGAGCAACCTTGGTTACCATATCCAGTTCCTTAACCCTACCCTTTCCGGTGTTGATCCCCACCTTTGCCTCCTAGCTACCATCAACTGAGCAGCTTTACACTGCCCTGATGTTTCTGCCTTTGAGCCTGTTGGCCATGGATTGAATCCTCTGAAATTATGTATAAACCAAATATGTTTCTTTTAAGTCACAGGAATACTGTGTTCCAGCAACGGAAAAACTCATATTATTTAAGTTTTATAACTATTCAGTATTAAAATTACAAGTAATGGACTGATTTTTAATTCTAGATAAATCTTAAACTGTTAACATGGAAATCATAATGTTTATTCATAGAAATGACCATTCTGGACTGTAAAGATCCATGAATTACATTAAAATTTATACTTTAGCCAACCAACTTCTCTTCATGTAAGTACAGGGCTAATGTGGATAAGTGAGTTACTTACCTCAGCATGCTCAACAAAAGAAAGTTAAGATTATTTTCTGCTTATTGTGGAACAGTAATGCTAACGATATGCTAACAGTTTTTTCTGCGGTATAATACATGTGTGGGAAGTTCACTAAAAGAGTACTAACTCAGATCTCTAAAAGTCTCCAAACTATCTTAAGGAAAAGACAAAGGTCTATCAACTAACAAAACAAGAAAAAATGAATATTTTTATAATAATGACTTTTCTGACAATCATTATCTTGTTATTTGTTTAGGCAATGATTGTTTAAAGGCTATTTTGACATTACCTGCCAATCTGGGCATTTCATAGCTAGAGAATAATAACAGCAACTAGACAATTCAATGAATGAGTTGACTTCCTTGGTCAGGCAGTCAATACTAAAATCATAATTTGACAAGTGCATTTGGTGTATTATAAGGATCAATGAATCAGATGTCTTAAACATTTAAAAGAACCTGAAATGGGGTTTAGTTAATACTTCTGGATTGAGTTTTCTAACCTTCACACCTACATCTGTATTTGTAACCTGCTCATCTTCATGTGGTTTCAAATCTCTTGCAGAGTCGTCACTGGTCTCTTCATCTTTTAATCTATGTACGATGGTTTGAACAGTCTTGACCATATTCTTAAGCTCATCTGGATATGGTGTTGGATATCTCTTTAAATTGCCCTCCTAGAAAAATAAGTGAAATACAAAGCTTAAAAAAATGTGTAATGTGAGCGTCACAGAATTTAATCTATAATCCACTGAACTACTGGATCTCTAACAGGGTTAACCATGGAGACAGATGGTAGGCTTAAAGTATTTCAGGCTCAGGAAAAATAAGGTTTTACCACAAGGTAGCCAATGACTTCACAGTAAATTTCAACATAAGCGCTTTCTTAGCAGATTTAAATGTTTTCCATTTGAAGATTTATGATAAGAATACTTCCAAGAAAAACGTCATTTGGCTTCGAAACGGTACGTAACTTGCCAGTACACTTGTAAAACTCAGACATTCACATACTTAGGTCTTGTGTGGTATGCACTACACTCTTCCAAGATCTGTCTAAATGTCATTTTCTGGGCTTCATTTAGTTTATATAAAGGGTAAATAATTACATCTTTAACTTGAAAGATATTATTTGCTACTCACACTACTATAACGTATGTTCTCAAACTTATAAAGAATAAAAATGTTCCTAACAAAGATTTTTTTATTGCTTTGACTGCAGAAATTATTAATGAAAGAGAAAAAGAAGAAAACAATCACTGAAGTTAAATTTTAAAAGCATGAAAGACAAATTTCTGGCTAACTTGTTAAGCTCTTAATAATCTGTTTATATATGAAAAACTAAAGTTGAGCTTTAATGACAGTTTTATACTGCTCTCAAATTCTTTCACAGGTGAAGTATCCTGGATCAGTAAGTGTCTTGAGAACAAAGAATAAATAAATGTAATACTACTTTGTATGCACAGAACACCATAAATAATATCAGTTTAAGTATCAGCAGAGTTTCAGTTTCAAATCTGAACAAAAAGCGAACAAACTCACTCTGGGAGGTGCCTCCCTTTCATCTTTGTCTTCATCACATTCAAAAGCAACCTGGGCCCGCTGTTTCCTCTGTTCTTCCCACAAGGAAGGGTTAAAACTTTCATTATCTGACATGAACATAACTACAGAAAAGTAAAAAAACAAAAATGTTTTACTATAATTACAGGAAGCTGTTTCTTGGACATAATCTTCATTATGACATACTCATCATACCACGCACTTAGAACTGATCAATGCTAGCAGATCTAAATCTTTGGATTAATAACCAGGTTTTGATTTTAAGATTTCTTTACAATGTCAGTTGCAACTTTTTCTACTGTGAAGCTGATATTTCTTAATTTGCTACCAGAAAGGTTACAGAAGAGAAAGAGCAAATTAAAACACTATAAAGTTTCGTGCAGTGTCCTAGAAAAGTAACATAGTGGTACTACAGAATACTGTATTACGAAACCTTTATGCAAGTTTTCTGCTATACTTTTTCCTCTTGGTACTAGAAATGGGACACAGGGTCTTCACAATCTGCTACTTTTCCAGCTCCTTTTTTCAAGGTATTTATTTATTTTAGTTTTGTGAAACAGGATCTCACTTTGTAATGCAGGCTGGCCCTGAACTCACTATGTAACACAGGCAAGGCTCGAACTCACAGCAATCCTCCTTCCTATGCCTCCCACGTGCTGGGATTACAGGCATGAGCCACCACACCCCCTTCTTTTAATTTATTTTGAGACAAGCAAGGTCTTGCTAAGTCACTTTATTGTTCAAGCTAGGTGTGAACCTGATCTCCCATTTTAATCTCATAGAGTGCTAGGATTTCAGGATTATGTTACCACAACTGGCTAAATTTCACATATCCTAGTACCAAATAGTTCACAGAGGGTATAAAAAGTTTAATAACAGAACTGGGGATTTAATTCAGTGGTTCTGGCACCTGCCTTGCAAGCTTAAGGACCTGGGTTCGATTCCTGATAAACACATACAACAATGCCAGAAGTGGAGACTCGCCCACCAGCAATCAGAACCACATACTACAGTGCTGGGCATGGTGGCTCATGCCTGTAATTCCAGCACTCGGGAGGCAGAGGCAGGAGGATTGCTGAGTTAGAGGCTGAGTTCAGGACCAGCCTGAACTACAAAGTGAGACCTTATCTCAAAAAAAAAAAAAAAAAGTTCAATAACAGAAGGTAAGCTATTTTGGTAAAATTACCACAAGGGCCTATAATTATACCTTTGTTAAACATTATACAGAATATAGGTTATATTTACCAAATAATACACTTTCTATATCAAGATATTAAAATTATAAACTCAATATTTATATATTCTGTTTTCAGACATAATATTAAAAGTAAATATTTAACAATTTGAGGTTTTTGTGACCTCATTAAACATCTAGTCTGTATGAGCTTTAAAATAATTCATTTAGCTGTCAGACTATTATTAAAATTATGTAGTACAAAATAAAATCATAATATTCTACCCAAGAAAACTACTATCCCTACAAGGAAAAAAATAAAGAAAGAAAGATTCAGAGCACCCAAAACTAACAGAAAAACTGAAATTCCTAGAATATCCAAATATGGCCAATTTATACAAAAAAGCACACTACATCGTATCAGAAACTAAACTATAATTTACAACAAGACCTAGATGCCATCAAGCAAACAACACATAGGGGAATGAGATCTTTTATTTATCTCTGTTTTCATTTCTCAGCTCAAGAATTTTTTGGTTTGCTTTACTGAGTTCCCTACCATTTATTTAAGAGTAGACTAAGTGTTCAAAACAGACACGAGATGTGGTTTAAATGTCTACTGACATACTTTTATGATATCATTAGGAGGACAAGCTGAGTCAAGAAATTTTCAACAAAGACTATTTTTTGGATTCATATGAATTCCATCCACCTATTTCAGGAAGTTGTTTCACTCAAAACAATTTCATAACTATTCAGAACTGCAGATAAATAACTATGACTACACCCTTCTTTCTTGTCAAGTTCTGATCACTCGCATGTCTTACTTTTATGTATATCTCACATCTTTTTACCTATTTTAGAAGCCATTCAACCTGATCCTAATAACCCAGGTATATTCACTGAGGACTTAAATATTTGGCTATCGGCTTTCTCTCCTCAAACCTGCCAGTGTCCTGAATGATGCCATATGTATAAGGACCCACTCCCCTAACAATTCAATTTCATCGTTCCTGGGTGTCCTTAATCCCAAGGTCCAAATGCATATTACCTATGTGACTAAAGATCCTGTCCATACTCAAAACCTTGACTTCTACAAATCTCTTCTATCTCTCTGACCACCAGAAATATGGCTCCAAAGCATTCACTTCCTTATTACTGCTCGAACTATTTTTTCTCATGTAAAAGCCCTCTAGGTTTTACTTCCTTCTCTATTAAAACTCAGATCTCATGATTCAAATCATTACCACTTCTTCAAATTCCTTTCTTAAATTCCAGAGGTAAGTTTCTTTTGCTTCACTGTGCCAAGAAATGTACTAAGGCTGCCAGAGTCATCTATATTCCCACTATATTTTGCTTTCTTTGCTACAGATTTAAGGTTATATAAGCATATACTTTCCCTATTTCATGTCTGAGATTAATTCTATAGAGGCTCAAATCCCATTCGTACTCTATAGATTAATTCATCATAATATACTTTTGAAAGTAAGACATTCTATAAAAGATCCCAGCATAGTATCTGTTATGCTAGTAGGTAAGTAAAAATGGAATGAACTAAATGTAAACAGGATATTTCTCGAGTCAGTATAAAATCCCATCCAAGAACATTTCATCTAACTAACCTATCTCTCAGAGAAACTAGAATAAAAGAAAAAGCTTCTTTTGCATTAAGTAAATTCATCTGCTTTACCAAATCAAAGCAGTTTCTCTGAGAAACTGTGAATGGATTACATTCAGTATTCTGCTTATGATGAAGTGAAATACTTTAGAAGGCATGTGAACCCTAAGAGAAATCAGATGTCAAAATGTATAAAACTGACCCTTGTATTCAAGGTTGCCCACTAACTATGAACCCTCCCATGTGAAAACAACTCTCATAATAAACTTCTAGTCAGCTGTGGTAGCACACGTAATCCTGGCACTCTGGGAGGTGAGACAGAAAGACTGAAAGTGTGAGCCCAGGACAATCAACTTATTGAGACTCTGTCTTAAGGTAAAAGATAAAAAAGGCCAGGGGACGTTGCTCAGGCAATGGCTCAGTTCATTCCCAGCTTTTTTTTTTGTTTAAAGGAGGGCCAGGGATTTAGCTCAGTAGTTCCAGCCTGCCCCACAAGTGCAAGATCCTCAGTTTGAAAAAGAAGAAAAGAGAAAAGAAACTTTTTACCTGAATAATGATCCCTTTTAAGAAGAAACACTAAGTGAATAATCTGAACTAATATAGTGGAAAATGGAGGTCAGATGGATTTGAATCAAGAAAAGGGGAAATGGTAAGGAAGAGTATAACTGACAAGGTCGAGACAAGAGTTATGACATTTTTTCTGCCAAGGACCAGACAACAAATTTTTAAAGTTAATGGGCCAAAAAGCAACCAATGATAATATTATTTATGTAGGAAGATTGTTATAAAGATTAGAAATTATAGATATTAAATGCAGTCCTGTATCTGATTCCATCAAATTGACATTCTTGCACTGTATGACAGGTTAATAGATTTGAAATCATTAGATGGACCATAAACATCTCATATAAATTGTTTCCACACGTAGAAACAATTACAAATTTATTTGTGTATAAGCTCATTATTTTTTGCTCTATGAATAGCCTTGCTTTGGTAAGTTATTGTTTCATAGGTTTATGTGATGACATTTATTTAGGTATAGCAAAATCATTAGCATTTGTATTGAATTCAAAGATCTGTGAGATGTCAAATGTAAATAGCTTCACTGGAGCACTAGGGAAAAAAAAAATCACAAGATTTCTTTCCCTTATATTTAAATTCAGCTCTAACATCTGTATTTAGTAATATAGTAAAATACAGAAAAAAGTGGCATAACAACATATGCATATCTAATTCTAAACTGGCAGCTTTGATACACTGTATTACACAAATAATACTATTTTCCACATAAGAGATTAAAACATTAAAAGGGAAATGGTAAATTATGCTTATGGCACTTATGGTCGTGTGGGGAACTGTAGCTGATTCTTGGATCTACCAATGGAAGTTCTGTTTGTTTGCATTATTCAATGGAACTCAAGTCTCAATTTTCATAGTTATATGTGAAGATGATTTCTGGATAACAGAAAATGGTAAGAAAGTTTGAGTATCTTGCAAACAACATCATAATAACCTACACAATATACTCAGTAGTTTTTTCTGTGGAAGGACAGAATGCTGACATTAATAATATTTGTGTGGAAAGAAATAGAATGATTTTTTTTTAGAGAACAGAACTTCATGTCTGGCACTTAACCTGGCAAATATACAGTAAATGGGCAAAACCAAAATGTCTTAGGAATTTCAGACCATAGAATTTCTATTACTACCACTGGAAACAGCCATAGAAAATATGTAGACAAGTGAATATGGCTGTGTTCAAATAGAATTGCTATCATCATTTCAAGATAAGAAAGCAAGCTTAAGAATGCACCTAACTTGCCCATAGCACATTTTATATATTAAGACTAGTGAAGGATTCCTAATTTCTTCTTCAAAGTCATGAAACAGAAGTTAACTCTTGGTGGGTGGTTTGAGACAGTCTTTCTATGTAGTCTTGAATTTGTAATGACCCTCCCAAGTACTGAAAAGGGAAATTTTCCAGCTAATGAGTTAATATATAAACAACTTTAGAGTGCAGATATTTTCACATATTTCAAAAATACATACATACATAAAAACCATGTATTTTAATACAAAAATGTTACATATAGAGTATAACACATTAGAAATTATTTTAGTACATTAGAAACAATTTTCTTAGACTTCATTCCATAATCCACAAAAAGTATTTGTGGCTAGTAGTACACTGAATTCTTCCTTGTTGGGAAAAATGAGCAAAATATCTTAGCAGTAATATTTAGTCAATTCCACAGATCATCTGATTTAATGTAGAGATTCCAATAGCAAGCAGTATAAGATTTACACCAAAGTGAACAAAGTGTTCCCCAACTTAAAACTTCTAATTATATAATACATCATGAATTTTTTTTTTTTTTTTTTTTTTTTTGAGACAGGGTCTCACTTTGTAGTTTACAGTGGCCCAAACTCACTCTGTAGCCCAGGCTACCACCAGACTCACTGCAATTCTCCTTGCCTCTGCCTCCCGAGTACTGGGACTGCAAGTGTGAACCATCACACCTAGCACTGTGGTATGAGGTTAACAGGGATCAAACTCAGGACCTTGTGCTTGCTAGGCAGACGTCAGAAACATTGAACTAAATCCCTAGCCCCACATCATGCATTTTTAACATTTAGCTATATGTGATTTTTAAACAGGGACAGCTATAGTTGATACAGTTAACAATTTAATTGAAAGGAATTATTTAGAGAATATCTTACACTTGCACCTATAAATTTAAGCATCTGTTACGTTAAGGTGTTACTTTATTCTCACATTACTTTGAGAGAAAGTTTTTGACCAATTTTAGGTTCCACTAAATCAGTAAAAAAATATCTTTGAGACTTCCACCTTTGCTTTGATTATTTTTGAAAAGAAAAGAAATTCTTGAATTCCTACCATCCTCAGTCCTTGGCTGCTGAGGGAACATGTAGTTAGTAAGCACCATTTTCTGAGTCTCTGAGTCACTTTCTTTTTGAAGCGGTATCAAGGGTTTTGACTAGGGAAAGAAAATAAATGTTTAATTTTCAACATCCGAAAGCAAATATATATCCAGCAATTCCTCTGCATAACTACTCATCATTTTTTAAACTATAAATTATCAAGATGGGGGTGATAAAAACAAAATTCAAACATGAACCATAACATTAAGTATTTGTTTGGAACCATAAAATAACTCAGAGAGTTTGGTTTTTAGTATGAGGCAAATTCACAGTGCATTACAATTATCACTGAAATATCAATAGTTAAAAGGAGTTCATCAGATACCAGGTATATTTATAATCCAAGAAATTATTTATTAGTGACTTAACAGAGAAAAATAAAACACAGAGAAACATAAAACATAACTGTAATTTGTGTGATTTTGCTCTCTAGTATTTCCTTTTGAAAAGATGCTTTTAAAAAAAATCATTAAGAAGGATAAGTCTAGTTATCTAATGGTTCATGCTAGACAAAAACTAAAAAGAGTGTGTTAGGGGCTGGGGATTTAGCTCAGTGGTTCCAGTGCCTGCCTTGCAAACATAAGGGCCTGGGTTCAACCCAGTAACCATATACAACAATGCCAGCATGGAGACTCACACCCACCAACAATCAGTACCACAGACCACAGTGCTGGGCGTGGTGGCTCACACCTGTAATCCCAGCACTTGGGAGGCAGAGGCAGGAGGATTGCTGTACGTTTGAGGCTTGCCTGTACTACACAGCGAGCTCAGGGCCAGCCTGAACTACAAAGCGAGACCTTGTGTCAAAAGAAGAAAAAAAGTGTGTTAAAAACAACCATTAAACTGTAAACAGCTCCTTTCTCCTCCCTCATGTGTCCATTATGTGGCACAAACACTTTTGCACCTTCAGGTATTTTGGACTTCATTTCTTCTTCACTTTTTTTTTTTAAGACAGGGTCTCGTTTTTTGTGGTTCAGGCTGGCCCTGAGCTTAGCTTCCAACTCACATCACAGCAATCTCCTGCCTCTGCCTTCCAAGTGCTGGGATTACAGGCATGAGCCACCACGCCCAGCACTGTGGTATGTGGTACTGGTTGCTGCTGGGTGTGAGTCTCCACGCCCAGTATGGTATGTGGTTACTGGGGATCAAACTCAGGTCCTTGCGCTTGCAAGACAAGGCGCCGGAACCACTGAGCTAACTCCCCGATCCCTTTCTTCACTTTTTTTTTTTTTTTTTTGAGCAAGGGTCTTGTTTTGTAGTTCAGGATGGTCCTGAACTCAGCCTCAAACTCACAGCAATCCTCTTGCCTCTGCCTCCCAAGTGTTGGGATTACAGGCATAAGACACCACTCCTCACACTGTGGTAGTGGTACTGATTACTGGTGGGCGTGATTCCCGGCATTGTTATATGTGGTTGCTGGGATCAAGCCCAGGCCCTTGTGCTTGCAAGACAGGTCCTAGAACCACTGAGCTAAATCCTGTGCCCTTCAGACTTTCTTCTTACTGTAACATTAGTAAATGTTACAAATTTACTTAATATAACAGTTATTTTTTCCCAATCTGCTCAGCTGAAGTGCTACCAATAAAAGCCTTCATATACTCTAGGGAAATAGAAAACTATCCAATTCTTGCCCCCTATACCTAATTCTTTGGGTGTACTCTTGTGAAAACCTAACAAGTAGCTAATGCCGATAACCTGACTCCCTAACTTTTCAAAAGTCTGTACTCTCTTCTTACTCTGCAAAACGCAAACTGTCCCACAATCTCAAAACTGACTTCCTAAGAAAATGGAAGTAATAATCACTATTCCTTTCTCTAAGACGTGCTAACCTGAAGCTTCAAATATAGGGTACTTACTCTCTCAGACTGTATTTAACTTGAGAGACAGGAAGCACAGTGCTCTGAGATCAGCACTCCTACATCTACAAATTTAAATTTCTATTCCTTTGAGGTATATAACTCTTCCTTCTACATTCAATCCCGTTCCTATTAGCTGCTAACTTCCTGAAGCTTGTACCTCTGATTGAGTATTCCAAATATAAAACTCTTCAAATACTCCAAAATCATTAACATTTTTGAATGTGGACAAGAATGCCCTAAGTGGAAAGTCTTACACTTGACTTCAAGGACTAGTCACAGTCAAAATGCAAAAAATTATTTAAAATGTTATACAGAATGACTACCAGGCTGTTGTAGATGATATATATGAAACACTAATGAATTTGAAGTTTAGACTTGGATCCCCAAGGCATCTCATTATGCACTTATAAAAATGTCAAAATTTGAAAAAAATTTAAAATATGACATACTTCTGGTTCCAAGCATTTTAGGTAAGGGAAATTCAACCTGTATACCCAAACTCTAAACTCGTTCTCTTATCCAAAAATCTTTCCATAGTCATAGGTAATTCAACATACATACAATGTATAGCCAAAATAGTTATATTCCTTGTCAAGTGGTTTCTTAGCGCACAGTATGTGAAGAGGAAAAAGTCCTCTTGAAATGAGAATGACTCTAGATTTAGCTTAGTGGCATAGTGCCTACCTCACAAGTGCAAGATTCTGAGTTCAATCTCCACTACCCAAAAGAAAAACAAAATAAAACAAAAAAAAAGACAGGGCCTAAATGGGAACATTAAAATTATCTGAGAGATTTAAAAAAGTCAACTTCCTAGAAAATATTCTAAATTAACCCCCAAAATCTTTACACAAATGAATATAATAAAAAGCCATATACTTTAACATAGGTGAATTATGGTATATGAACCATATATTTCAATAAAAGTGGTCTTAAAAACTTATTCACTTGTTGTTTCTGAGTATAAAGATATAAAAAAGAACTCAGATTTATGGAGAAGGTTCCCTGAACACTTAATTCTACTGCTCTTTGATACAGACTTTTTATATTTTGGTACCAATAATCAAGCACCAGAACCACTGAGCTAAATCCCCAGTTCTACTGTTCTTTAAACATATTTAATTTTATTTAGATATTTCACTAGTCTGTCATAATTCTAAGAATCTCTTAAGCACTATTTCCTCTCTGAGATAGCTCATTTAACAAATGTTTACTCAGAGTCTGTTATACTGAAGGACTATGACAGGCAATGAGCACAGAAGGGAAAGCAAAGTATTTTTTACTGAGTTTGTAGAGTGTATGAAAGGAAGGATGCATGTAATAAGATAAAGTACACTGTTGCAATATAATACAATTGCAGGGCACACAAGGTATAGGGTGCTAAGAGAACACACAGAAGAAGGTATTCACATACTATAGTCTTAAATGATGACACACACAAAAAAAAATCCTAAAAAAAAAAAGAAAAAAGTATGAGGTAAGGAAAAGAAAATGAGGCCGGTATAAATCAAGGAATGTTCCAAGTGAAGAGAAGTCATTTGGTGAAATGAGAATGAAAGTGTAAGGGGTGATGATGCAGTTACATGATAACCAGGGTCTTGAGGCATACGATAGAAATAAAAAATTGTGAAAAGATTTAAAACAGGTTAGTGCTAGGATCAGATTAAAATATTACTTTAGTTATTTTGGACCAGAATAGATTTGGGGTGATAAGGGTTCAGAAGTGTTGGCAATGCTGTAGGAATAAACCTACTAGGAAGCTACTTAATAGTCTAAATCAGTACTGTCTACTAGAACTGTACCATTAGCCAAACATGTAAATCATAGATTATGATTTTCTATTCTCATAAAAGGTAAAAAGACTAAATTAATTTTAATGCATTTACTTTAACTCTACATAGACAAATACTGTCATTTTAACATGTTATCTGAAATGCAGAAACCAAAAGCAGTGAAAATAGTCCAAAATAAAATCAGGGGGCTTATGGCCACCAGCTAGTTATACACATTTATTTGAATATTTCAAATGTACTTTTAAAAAAACTTTAAATCTTAATTGGTACACTATGAATACACATCATCACATTCAACATTGACATTTTTTACCAGCATATGATGTGACTTGATTCTCATTTTTTCCCCTTCCCCCAACAACTTGCAACCCTCCATCTCCTATATATATATATGAGCTTTGTTTCCTTTTTTTAAATTATTACTATCACCTTCTTTTTCCCCTCATTATTTACCCCTACACCCTCTTTCCTTTTAAATGTTTTCTACTCCACAATGTACTTTTTAAAGTGAACAAGTGTAACTCAAACTTGCTTAACTGAGATTTAACATCTTTTCATATATTTCTTTCTCTTGTGCTTCCTTTTCTTAGTTATAGCAACACTACCTATCAAGATACTCCAGTCATATCTTGACATTTATCTAAGCTTTTATGTTCTTCTCATATACATATGTATGTTCATATGTTCTATCCATGTTACCTTTTAAATTATTCCTTAAAAGTATCTGATCTGCTTTAGTTCAACAATTTCTGTCAATGTTCATTCAGTCTCACCTAGCTTCAAAATTATCATGCTCTGCTGAACCCATTTTCTACAATGCTGCTATAAAGAACTTTTTAAAATATCAACCCGATCACATTATTCATTTGCCTGTTTAAATGTTATAGTAGATTCTTCATCTAATCAAAAGAATCACTTCTTCCTATTATATTCATGGCAGATAAAGACGGCTAACCATGACTAAAATAACCAAATACTCCATTTGACTAGACAGACATGTTACTCATTTGGCTCTGACATAATTATCAAGCCAACTTTGCACTACCCCAAAATATTCTATTATGGACAAGAGATAGCAAGGTTATGCTAGTGACAGCAATTTTCCAATGCACCTGTATATGGTCTTGAAATCCTCAATACAAACTTTTAGGGAATCTCTGTGATGGATGACAGTAAGCAAACACAATTTTTAAAAAATATATTTGCCATCCCTGAAATGTAATACACTTTCCTTTGAAGAAATACAACATTCTCCATGATTTTTTTTTTTTTCCCCCCTTCATGGTCCCATTTCCTATCTTCTCCCAAGATATGCTCCAGTTGTATTCAATCATTTGAGTTACTAAATATGTATACTAAGCTATTTCAGACCTAAAAGACCATGCTTTATGATACTCCTTATCAAATTGACTACTGTCCTTTCTTGGTTTAAATGCTATTTATTCTTTGTTTGAGATGTAATTTAAGTATTGCAGAGACTTCCTCTTGGGAAACTTGCCTTTAATCTCCCAAGTTAATGTTTCCATCTGTAACCCTAAAACCTAACCGCTAATACACTGTATTATAGTAACACCTCAAATATCACTGTTTGCCTCATTTTAAGCTGAATGGCACTGTGCAATAGTTGTATAAATGATTCTTGAGAGACACAAAATTAATCAGGATAAATTAATAAACAAGTGTTTTGCACATGCCTCCAGAGACTAATAAAGTAGTAATTTATTTTAATCAATATTAAACAGAAATATTTACTTTTAAGAATCACAAATTACTCCATATTGTATTTTTCCAAACTAATTGCTGCTTTATATAGTAAAGGAAATTTTCTTGCTTCATCTGATACTGTTTAAGTATTTTGTTAAACTTAAGGAACAAAATGACAGAAAATATTTTAAAATAATGGATGAATAATGGGGAGAAAATAAGAGAGCACCGAATAGGAAGAAACTATAGTATGTATTTGGTTATTTCACCAAAATGAATAATCTGGTATAACTTTCTGGCATAAAAGTGCTATTACGCTAATGCCATTGATATGACAATAGAAATTATGTCTCTTTCATATTGCAGAAAGTATTTCGCATAAGACAGTGCCCAGCAAATGTTTTCTCAATTCAATTATAAAATTTCAAGTTTCAAACTTAAGACAATCTTAATGAAAAGTCAGAAAGTTAAGAGTTCCACATGTAAGAGATATAGTATTCAAGCTCTAATAAAGCAAATGTATTATCTTTTCAAACTTGCAAAGCAAATGCTACATTCTGGTTAATAAGCTTGGATTTACTTTAATTCAAGGCTTTTTAGATATAAATAAGATTTAAGTCTCCTCAAATTTAAAAGTTTGAAGAATCCTGAAATATCAGAGATTTGGTTTCTTTACTGTAACAACATGTCAGGACTGATAACACAATCCAAGAGTGGTGTGAAATAGTTTCCCAGGAAATTCTGGATATAGAATTTACAAGTACCAAATAAGACTAGTACAGTCAAGTCCTGGGAAAATACAACTTTAGACAAATTATTATATGGTACTGCTTCAAGTCAAGTAGTAAGCCTTAAATTTTTAATGAAAAAGGACAACAGACTATACATTCCAAGAAGCCTTGCAAATACTGGTAGGGATGTAAATTAGTAGTCATTGTAGAAAACATTATAGAGGGTCCTCAAAACAAAACTACTACATGATTCAGCAATCTCACTTCCAAAGGAAATTCAATCAGTATGTCAGTAAAATATCTGCACTCCCACATTCACTACAGTATTATTCACAACAGCCAAAATAAGAAATCAATTTAAGTGTTCATCAATGGATACATGGGTAAAGAAAACATGAAATATATATACACAATAAAATACTATTCAACTTTAAAAGAAGAAAATCCTGTCATCTGCAACATGGATAAAGTTGGAGCACATTATGCTAAGCGACATATGCCAGATACAGATGATAAACACAACACAGCATCACTTACATGTGGAATCAAAAACGAGAGAACTCATAGGAGAGAGTTAAACAGTGCTTACTGGGGATTGACGTGAAGAGTGAATTACAGTACAGTGATCAAAAGATACAAAATTCCAATTAGGAAAAATAAATGAAGAGTGCTATTGAGTACCATCCTGACTACCACTGCAGACAACGTATTGCGCTGTACATGACTGTGCACAGCTACTCGGTACACTAGCTACTCAGAAGGCTGAGGCAAGGAGCACTGCAAGTTTGAGGCAAACCTGGGAAACACGGTGAAATTTTGTCTCAGAAAAAGAAAAAAGATAAGGATAAACTGAGAATGTATGTAACTCTTGGGTAGGGTACTTGCCTTGGGTTTAATCATCAGTCTAAAAACACCCACTAAACCTCAATGAACTATAGTCTTAAAAATCGTTCAGAGAGGCCAGATGTGGTAGCACATGCCTGTGATCGCAGCACTGGGAGGATGAGGCCACAGACGAGCCACAAGTTCAAAACCTGCTTGGGTGGTCAACACAGTGAATTTCAGGCCAGCCTGAGCTACATGGCACGACTCTGTAGGCAACCTGGCTCAGGATTTATTTATAAATTTCCATTTTTTTTAGAAAAATAAGGCTTCTACATATTTTTAGGTATATTTTCTTCCAAAAAGGTACACATCAGGAAAAGAAAAACTTGTATAGATAATCTAATTTACTAAACTTATTGAGACATCATATGATCTACACAAGTTACTCTTAGTTTCTACAATTACCAGAGGTGTTCAAAGTGGTGGCCATTAGCTTTCAAACATTCATTAGAATGCTGAACGGCTACAGTGCATATACATTTTGATGGACCTCTAAAGGCCCTATGAAAATTCTAAGAGTATGCGATTATGAAACATAAATGAAATTCTAATAATTTATAAAATCAGAATGCTTACCTGATTATCTGAGAGCCACATAGCAGTCAACTGTTGTAGTTTTGTAAAGCTAAAGGGCAAATTCTTTAATCTATAGGAAAAAAATATAAAGAAAAATTAAACTTTAAAATGGGGCTATTAAAAACGAATACAATTTGAGGCTAGAGGTGCAGCTCAGTGACAGAGCTGGGTTTAATTCCCAGCACCATAAAAATAAAATGAATGAAAACTAAACCCAATGGCCTTTTGAAAAATGCTATATAACAGTATGACAGATGAAAAAAATCTCAATATATGTCTTTGTGTAGGGCAGAAGACAAAATATTTAGTTTTTAAAATATCCTTTAAATGAAACAATTTAACAAGCAGAAGTTTACATTATCTCAATAACTTCAAGAAATTATGTTAAATAGCAAATATCCCTGCCTTACAGAAAAGACTGATGTATGTATGTATGTATGTATGTATGTATGTATGTATTTATTTATTTTTTGAGACAGGCTCTCACTTTGTAGTTCAGGCTGGCTCTGAGCTCAGCCTCAAACTCACATCACAGCAGCCCTCCTGTCTCTGCCTCTCGAGCGCTGGAATTACATGCATGAGCCACCATGCCCAGAACTGAGGTATGTGGTTAGTGGGGATCAAACCCAGGCCCTTGCACTTGCAAGACAGGTGCCAGAACCACAGAGCTAAATCCATGGCCAGACTGCTTTATTTTTAATTTGTATTTAGAATGCACATTATAGGAAGACTTTTAGAGATGGTTTGTCATAAAAACTATATTGCTGTATTTTTTGAACCACTATTTACGTAATCAATAGGGACTATTTTATGATGATAATGAAAAGTAATATAGCTGCTCATTAAAATGCTAGGTTGAAATAATACCCTATTTTAAACTGATAGTCTAATTCAACATGGTTACCTTAGGCCTTACTCACTGGTCTTCTGTGCTTACCTTTAATGGCAGTTTGTCAGAACCTAGTCTAGTACTCTAGTTTGAGATTTAAAGGCAGGCTGCAAAAAAGATTTTAGTAAGAAAGCAATGGCTTATTTTAGTACGAAAGCAATGGCTTTTTTTACTAAACATGTAACAGCCAGAATACTCTTTCATTTTATTTGTGGTGCTGGGGATTGAACCTAGGGCTTCCCACATTCTAGGAAATTACTCTACCACTGAACTATACCCAGAGCTCAACATATGAACTTTTATTTCTTTTGCTACCAGAAATCAAACTCAGGACCTTGAGCTTGCCAGCAAGCACAGCACCACTGAGCTAAATCCTTGGCCCTAGAATACTGTTAATTAAGTAAAAAAAAAAAAAAAAAAAAGTTGTTTTTTTTCTATAATTTTTAAATCTTTATTGGTACATTATGAATACACATTATAATTGCATTCAACACTGAGTTTGTACCAGAATATGACATGACTTGACTTTATTTTTTCCTTTTTCCTCCCACCCCCTATATCCAATCTTTGTTTTCTTTTTTCTTTATTATTACCACATTCGTTTTCCAAATATAAAATATTTAAAAGGAAAGAGAGGGTAAGGGTAAAAAAACTAAGTTTAGTTAAAATTTTACTTTGCAAGCTATGAGTCATCTTAAATATGGGCTTTAAATTTCTCCTACATAATGTAGGAATAACTGATGTACTACCTCATAAAGTTGTTTTGGAAACTATACTATGGAAACACTGTAAGATACATGATGTTTTACCATTCTCTTTAGCATTTTTAACTCTAGAAATGCTATTTAATAACCTCAAGGTTTTCTGCACTTTCGTTGTGGCCCAAGTTGTGTATTTTGCCAAGAAAAATATAAGCAACATATTAGATTCTAAAGCTGCTTTGTTCCAATAGCGGCATTAGGGAAAAGGTCTGGCATTAGGAATAAAAGAGGTTATTAGAAGACTATAAAGGTGGCATATATTATACTGTATAAAGTTGAACTAAGATAGACTGACCTAAGTTTTTTGTATAAAGCTGACCTAAGATAAACAGTCACAAGCACATCAGGATAATTTATGTCAGATAATCAGATCATTCCATTTAAAAAGCACCAGAATATACGAAAAGAGGAACAGAATTAGCAATTTTAAAACATTAATTTCATTAAGTCAGTATCATCTACAACGAACAAATAAATATAGTACTACAAACCTATTGTCACTTAAATTAATGACTTTTAATTTCTGCATATCACCCATTTCCTCTGGAAGTGTCTCAAGTTTATTAGAATGAAGAAACAGCACAGTTACATTTTTCCAATTTCCAATCTGAAACAGAAAAACATAAATTGGGAATACAATATTTGGCCTACAGGTAAATAAAAATGGGAATACTATAATTAAAAGTTGTGAAAAATATTCTTTGACTTTATAAAGGACTAAGCTTATTCTTTAATGATTTTCATGTACAAAGGAAGTATTCAGTATATATTCTAAATTAATGTAACTTACAAAAGAATCAAATTATTTTAGCAAGAAAATAAAATGATACTGGATAGCAATAAAGTGAATTAGAAAAGGATGTGAACACACAAATCTGAAACAAACTTAAAAGTACCGTACCTCTGGGGGTAGCTGCTGTAAGTAATTATGATCTGCAGCAAAAGTTCTTACGTTAATGAGCTGTCCAATAGATGAAGGCAAAGCTTCAATCTCATTGAAACTACAATCCAATTCTTCTACTGATATTAACCTTTAATTATATAAGAACATATATTATTAAAAGCAAGATTTCCTGTATATAATCAAAACTGAAGAACACACGAGTATCTGAGCTTGACATTAACAAGCCTAGTGAAATTCCATAAAACTAAATTTTACCAAGTAAATAGGAGTGTTTTTATGAAAAAAACACTCACAGGATTCTCAATTCATTAAATGCTTGTGATATATCTTTTAGATGTAACGTATGCAAATATCAAAAATATATAGCATACCAGACTAAAAGTAAAACTTTCAATGATCTATATATTTTCACAAAAACTTACCCTCCTATAGAGTCTGGTAGATACATTAACTGATTTTCATCTATTTTAAGAGTTGTGACATTCTTCAATGAACCTAGTGAGAATATACAATTTTTGAGCTCAAAGTAGAACCAAAGCCACAGTCAAATCCACACATTACGTAAGAACTAAAACTCTACAAATTAACCTTTCTAAAAGAGACATCTCCAAACCCATTCAATTGTTACTTCAATCCACATTTTCAGTATCTCTCCATATCACCTTTTAACAATGTCTGCCTCAAAACAAAATTTTTTCAGGGACTAGGAATGTAGCCCAGTGGTTCTGGGTTCAATTCCATGACAACAAACAAACAAACTACAATATTGTAAAAAAGTAAGTAATATACCTGATCACATTAGGGAAAATGGAAATAAGATCTGTTCAGTGGCAATACAGTAAAGCTATCTTATAACAAACAAAATTACAGTTTACACTGAAACCTTAAATTTACTTTAATAAAAAATTATATAAATTTGAAAGCAAAACAAACCAATAGTCTCTGGCAGTTGTTGAAGTGAATTGCTTGATAATAGCAGGTCTTGGAGGTTTTCACATGCTGAAATTCCTTCTTCAACCATCTCAATATTATTTTTAGAAACATCCAAATATGTGAGCTGTTTCAAACTACCAATAAACTATAAATAAAAAAAATGTGATAATTTATGAAAAGTTTTAAGTAACAAATGTAACACCCAGTTTTACATAATTAAATGCTTATATATGAAAGAGAACTCAAATTGTTTTTATCAATGCCACTAGAAATATTCTCAGTAATAAAGCTAAGAATTCCTACTAATATTAGTTCCTTAGAGTGAGAAAAGGACATATATTTTTCTCGGGAATTTAGCTGTCCAGATAGGGAAATAAAATATAAGGGGATTCTTGTAGTTCTTTAGATATGAAGGTATACAACTTATCAGTTGATAAGACAGAAAATTTACAAAAATTATCTTAATGTGCCAGACACGGTGGACACATTTATAATCCCAGCACTCTGGGAGGCTAAGGCAGGAGGATTCCAAGTTTAAGCCCAGCCTGGCAACTGAGCCAGATTCTATCTTTAAATAAAAATATTAAAAAAGGGAGAGAAGATGGCAAAATGAGCTAGGATATAAATTCAGGTGCTGCAACTTAAAAGAACAATATAGCATAAAAAGAAGGCTGACAAGGTTTGTCATAGGACTTTACAGACTTTAATCAGGAAAGTGTTAATGATTCATAAAGTATTTCTCTATGTTGTTTGTTTAAAAAGGAATTAAATAACATTTTTCTTTTAGACAGTATCTCACTACAGAAAATTCAAGCTGGTCTTAAACTCACTATGTATCCCAGGCTGGCCTCAAACAATGATTCACCTGCCTTAGCCTTCTGAGCACTGGAATTATAGCCACACACTACCACAACTGTCAATAATTCATCTAATAAGTAATTAAAATGCACAGTTCAAATACTTCAAAGGAAAGGCAGCAACAAGAGAAATCATTTAAAATTTCATATACATACCCCTGGAATAAAAGTCAGTCTATTACCATCCATCCAAAATTCTTTCAATCCACTTAGTTGTTCAAGTACTTCAGGCTGATTGATTAAAGGGAAAATATAGTTAATTTATTTTTTAAATTGATTTTATCAGTACATTTTATATATACATTTTGATTACATTGAACACTGAGTTTGTACCAGTAGGTGACACATTTTGATTCTCATTTTTTCCCATTCCCTGTCCTCCCTACAATTTCTCACCCCCTATATACATAAGCTTTGTTTACTTTTTGATAACCATTAATTTTTTTTCTTTCCCTTCACTAGCCCTACACACTCTTTGCCCTTTGAACATTTTCTTCCTATTTCACAATATCTATCACACATTTTAGAACTCATTTATACCTTTAGTTTCTCATACCACAGAAATGATATGTATTTATACATCTGTGTCCTATTTATTTCACTTATAAGTATGTGCTCAAGGTATATCCATTTGAGTATAAATGATTCAAATTTATCATTCTTTATGGCAGGGAGTAATACTTCATTTATTAAAAAAACTAAATAGGTCACAGATAGGTAAATATCGCATCTTTTCTCTGGTGTGAGAAAATAAAGATGTAAGTGAGTCCTAGAATTACATGTTATATATTGTGAAATAGAAAATACTGAAAGTGAAATAGGATGAAGGGGGAAAAATAATGAGATTATACCAAAAAAGAATGGAAACAAATTTTATGTATATAGGGGGGTGATAGAGTGGGTGGGGTTATGGGGAAAAATGAGAATTAAGTTGTGTCTTATACTACTACAAATCCCCATTATGGAGTGCAATCATGATGCATATATGTAATGTACCAATAAAGATTTCAATTAAAAAAAAAAAAAACTTCTTTATCCAGTCTCCAGTTGATAGACATTTTGATTGTTTCCAAGATATAGCTATCACCAACTAAGCTGCTATAAACATGGGTGCACATATGTTCCTGTGATAAGAATCTTTCAGTTCTTTTATTGATATACCTCACAGTGGAATAGCAGGGTTAAGTGGAATCTCTAACCCAAGTTTTTTAAGGAGTCTCTGTACTGTTTTCCACAATGGATGCACCAGTCTATATTCCCACCAACAGCAGAAAAGCCCTCTTAGCACTTGTTCTTTGTTCCTATCTTGATAGCAGTCATTCTTTGTGGAGTGAGAGAATTTCAGTGTTATTTTCATCTCTCATGACCAGCAATGTTGAACATTTATTCATATGTTTCTTACATCTTTTTCTGAGAAATGTCTGTTCATTTTTGGATGCCCATTACTGAACTGGGTCTTTACATTTGGGGTGTGAGGGATTTGATTTTTTTTTTTTTAAGTTCTTTAGTAGTCTTCTGTCTGAGAAAGAGATGGTAAATTTTTTCCCATATTGTCAGTTGTCTTTTTGTTCTGCTGGTGGTTTCTTTTCCTGTGCAGAAGCTTTTTTTTAAAAGTTTTTTTGGAGACAGGGTCTTGCTTTGTAGTTCAGGCTGGTACTGAATTCAGCCTCAAACTCAGTAATCCTCCTGCCTCAGCCTCCCGGGTGCTGGGATTGTAGGCCTGAACCAGCATACCTGGCACTGTTGTATGTGGTACTGGATGCCAGTGGGCATGAGTCACCATGTCCAGTATTGTTGTAAGTGGTTACTTGGGGATTGAACCTGGGACTTTGCCCCTCCAAGACAGGTGCCTGAATCACTAAGCTAAATCCCTGGCGCCAGAAGCTTTTTTTTTTTTTTTTTTTTTTTTGAGACAGGGTCTTGCTTTGAGGTTCAGGCTGACCCTGAGCTCAGCCTCAAACTCACAGCAATCCTCCTGCCCCTGCCTCCTGAGTGCTGGGATTATAGGCGTGAGCCACCACGCCCAGCTCTGTGGTACTGGTTCTGATTGCCAGTGGGCGTGAGTCTCCACATCCAGTATTGTTGTATGTAGTTACCAGGATTGAACCTGGATCCATGTGCTTGCAAGATAGGTGCCGGAACCACTGAGCTAAATCCCTGGCCCCAGAAGCTTTTTAATGAGATGAGATCCCAGTTGTTGATTCCTTCTGCTAGTTCTCATGCTACAGAGGTTTTATTTATAAAGTCTTTCCTTATGCCAATGTCTCTAAGAGTTCTACTTAACCTGTTTTCCAGCAGGTTTAGAGTTTCTGTTTTAATACTTAGGTCCCTAATCCACTTTGATTTTAATTTGGTGCATAGAGAAAAAGATAGATCTAGCTTTAATCTGCAGCAAATTGAAACCCAGTTTTTCCAACACCATTTGTTAAAGAGACTATCATTCCTTCATTGAGGGTGTTTGGCTCCTTTGTCAAAGATGAGGTGGCTGAGTATATCTTGGGTTATTTCTGTGTCTTCTAGTCTATTTCACTGATCCTTGGGACTATTTCTTTGCCAGTACCGTGCTGTTTTTCTCACAAGGGCTTTGTAGTATAGTTTCATGTTGGGGACTGTGATACCCCCTGCCACATCATTGTTGCCTAGAACTGCTTTTGATATTCTAGGTCTCTTGTGTTTCCAGAATGTATTCTGGCTTATTTTCTCTAGCTCTCTGAATTATGCCATTGGGATTTCGATCAGGACTGCATTGGATCATACAGTTGTTTTGGTAGTTGGCCAAATTTTGATGATATTAGTTCTTCCTACCCAGGAACAAGGGATGTCTTTCCATTTTCTGATATCTTATTCTATCTTCTTTTTCAGAGTGCTGTAGTTTTCAGAGTAGAGGTCTTTTACTACCTTTGTTAGGGGACCTCCTTTGTTGATTGTTTTCTAGACAGTTCATTTTTCTAGGTGCTATTTTGAAAGGAACTGATTCCTCAATTTCTCTCTCTATGAGTCTGTTGTTCTTAATATAGTTAATTTCTACAATATCTTTATCTTGCAAAAGCAGCCCTGGGAATTTCTAATGTTAAGTTTTAGTTTCAAAACATTAAATATGAGGAAAGAAAATTGTGGTTCACAGCTAAGATGTGAGACTTTTCACTGCTTTATAATTCTAATAAGATTATTAAAGAAGAAATTAAACATAGGCATTCCAAAATAAGGATTACATAAAACTCACTTAAGCTTTAGATTGTGCAATACTTTTTGTTTTCTTTTCCTACTTCTTTTTTTTCTTTTTGTAGTATTGGGTATTGAACTTGGGCCCTTGTGCTTCCAATATAGGTATAGTACCACTTGAGCTAAATCTTTGCCCTAGGATTATATAATACTATCAAGTATATACACAATTAATACAGAACACACTGTTAAAAAATATACAATAAAAGTAATTTTCATTTACTATCAGTAAAAGATTCAGTTAATGTGGAAACACTAAAATACAAAAAATAAATGCACAATAAACAACGTAGGAAGCACAGTATATATTTTCTCACTGAAAACATTGAAACAATACATCACAAATCATTTTCAGTTGAAACATCATAATATGAAAAGGTATTTTAGAGAAAATATAAGATATCCCAAAAGCACTGCTGTCCTCCACTCACTGCAACTGATAGAGGGTTTTGTTTTTTGTGGAACCAAGGATCGAACTCAGAACCTGTACTTGCCAGACAAGCAGTGGTGCCACTAAGCTACATCCCTGGCCCTCACTGCAATTGAAATGTACAACACAATACCAATAATAAAAGCCAATACTTTGACAAACAATATTGAGAAATTCTTCTGCTTATCATTTGAAAACTACCACAATTTGAACAACAAAAATAAAATTTAAATTTGTAATTTAAAAAATTTTTATTTAAAACTTAAAAACTTCTGGTCAGGCCTGTTATCTCAGCACTGGGAAGGTTGAGGCAGGAGGATCATCTTCTATTTGAGATCAGCCTAGGCTATACAGTGAATTCGAGACCAGCCTCAGCTACAGCTTAGGCAGCAGCCTTCTCTCTTCCAAAAAGAAAAATATTTTAAATGACGATACTCATTCTCTTTTAAAATCTAGCTTATTTTCTGAGTGCTTTTTTTAAAAAAAATATCCTATATATTTTATTCCATTTAGATTTAACATCAAAGTGCACTTTGCATACAAAGCACAAACACAACTGACAAGTCTAAATACAAACTCAAAATAACCACTGTTTCACTCAATGATTTTTCCTTCTAACTGTTAAGTACAATTATAGAAAAGTATCTTGGCACTGAGTAATTCCTAAGCAACAACCCTGATAGTAACAGTCTAGATGAAGGTTTTTCACTCATTATCTGTTGAACTCTGCTTTCTATGCTAAAACACTTCTAATTCTAAGTATATCTTCATTGAACTTTCATATTTTACCTTCACTTCTGTCAGGTGTTCCCTTCTCTAGTTAATTTTTACACTGATCTGCAAAGTTCAGATTAAGAATTTTATACTGTATACCTCCAAACAATGTAAACCTTTACCAAATTTTCACATTTTGTGCCTGCTCATATGTAAGATTGACAGTGAGACTGTGAACAACTTACCACTTCTGTGAACTCATTACTTCCCAAATCCAGTCTTTCCAGCTGTGTCAATCTGTTCATGGTTCTATTACAACAGAATAATAAAGAATTAACAACATAAAAGTATTATGGAGGTACTTTCAAATTCTATAATTTAAGTTATACTTATGTAATAAAGTTCATAGGTTTTCACATGTAGACAAAAATAGTAATTTTTAAAAAAATACCATAAATACTATATAAAATAAATTAGCAATTATTTTTAAATTTTGACATCAGTCTTCTCTCTTCTATTGTTAACAAACAACTGTAATAAATTCATATCCAAAGGTCAAAATATGAGTATTGAGATTACCTTTTGCTTACAATAACTTTTACAGAGCTTAAATTAGCTAATAAATGATACTATTTGGGAGATATATCATTATTTCTGCTGTAATTCCAACTCCTTTTCAAGATGTTTCACATACTGTAAAATTTCAAGATAACTGTAACTCTGACAATTTTGAAAATGCCGAAAACAGCAAAACACTTTTCTTCAGTCTATTAAATCTTGTAAATTTTTAAATTTTATTAAGAATCACAAATAGATTTATTTTAAAGCACCAAAATACCATTTTAAACATCCCACTTAATATCAACACTTCCCTGTCACTAGAAGAACCAGAAAAAAATGAACTTTTTTTATTTTTATAAAATAAACCATGTTGTACTTTGATTTCTCTTCCACAAAAGTACCATTTCAAACTATTCTATTTAAGTCCAATGATTACTTACACTCTTATATTGCTATTTTTACAAAGATTCATTACCTAATACATTAAAATACTAAGCACTCAGATAAATTTTACATGAATAATTTTATTAAGAGATAGCAAAACACAATAACTATATTTTGCTACCATTAGTATTACATATTTCTGTTACTACTTTGGAAAGGAATTTCATTTAAAATGTAAGAACATTTAAAATTATGTCAAAAGAAAAACTACTTTTGAAAATCTAACAAATAAAAATTACTAAGTAAAATAAAACTCAAAACACTGTCCAGGTTTTGTTGTTGTCTTTTTGTTAGTTTTTTTTAAAGTTTTTTGAGAAAGTGTCTTGCTTTGCAGTTCACGCTGGTCCTGAACTGAGCCTTGAACTCAGCAACCTTTGCGCCTCTGCTTCCCAAGTGCTAGGATTATAGGCATAAGCTACCATGCCTGGCACTGCGGTATGTGGTACTAATTGCTGGTGGGTGTGAGTCACCATGCTCGGCACTGCTATACATGGTTAGAGGGGACTGTACCCAGGCCCCTGCGTTTGCAATGCAGACACTGGGACCACTGAACTAAATCCCTGGTCCTTCAAGGTTTTCTTTTTTTAAGATGGAACATTTTACAAATTAGCTTGTCATATCTGTGGAGAGGCCATATTAATCTTTGTATCACTGTAATTTTATAATGCATAAGTACTGCCAAAGTGAGCACACTCTTATTTTTTTAAAGAAAGAACATAAAATATTTCTTGGTTCAATACTATTGTGACAAAAACTCACATGTAATAACGGGGGATAATTTATAAAAATAAAGCTAACAATTTTAGGAAAGAGCATAAAATTGGAAAGCAAAATATTTCAAGACCTTCAATTACATACAGTGTCCCACAAAAGTTGCTTTAAGTAAAAGATTTAGGAGCCAGGTGTAGTGGTGCACACCGGTAATCTCAGCACTTAGGTAGGAGATGGAGGCTGGAGAACTGCCACAAGTTCAAGGCCAGCCTGGACTCCAAACTGAGACCAGCTTAAAATGAAGATTTAGAAAGTTCTGAATGACATACAATATGTAATACAGAAGAGGAAATACAATGTATAACAACAAGGAATTATTTCTATTTCAATTCTCTCTAGCTAACACTGCTAACTTTGGTTCTATTATACTTATATAATTCAGAAATCTCAAATTAAATTTCATCTTATAATAAGACCTACCTTCCTAATTTAAGGGGAAAAGATGAAGAGTAACTCTTTAATTTCCTTCCATGTGCTTCTAAAATTATTTGTATCAACCTCTTCTGTCATAGGAAGAGTATACCATTATTTATGTAGTCAGCACAGGGCCCTCAGGTGGTATCAAGTTTCACTAAACTATGTCCATAAAGGGACAGATCTTTGTGTTATTCTAATCTTTGATCATAAAAAATCTAATCATACAATATGAAATAAATGACTCTAATATTTAAAATTATTGCTTATATGCTTAGTTTATTACTATAGGTTAAGTTGTAGTCATGTATCTTAGAACTGTATTTGCAATTCATTGTCATACTCCAACTTTAATATGTAAAAAGAGTTAAAAGGGTAGTATTTACTTACTTAGGCAACATTTTCAACTGATTTTCTCTAAGTTCTAATATCTGGAGTTTAGTTAATCTGTAAAACAAAGAAGAATTTATATATGACAAAGGAATGTAGTTATTAAACATGTGCACAGTAATACATTAACCACAGTAATACATGTGCACAGTAATACATTAACTACTGTGTAGGACTAGGAAAATATAAAAAGACTGTTTCTACTCCTCAGAATTACAGTGGGGTAAATAGGTAAGCATCTCTAGATATTTTTTTAAAGCAACAAAGTACTTTTCTAAGAATCAATTTTGGAGTGTATTTCATGCTTTGCATTGAAGATAACCATAAAAACTGTAAACTACAGAACAATAATGAAATTCTAGAGTATAGCTTTAAGAAGTAATAAAAGAATATAAAGGATATGAAAGAAAATGCTTTGGCTCAGTGACACACATTTACTACAATAAAGAAAATAACCAAAGTAAGCAAAACAAATGCCATATATGAGAGTAATCTTAACAAATTATCTCAGATAAGAGATAGCTAGCTGTACAATAAAATTTTAATTTCAAAAACACTTTAATAATTAAAAAGTCTCAATTCAGTCGTAATTTGATTTTTCTCATTCATTCACCTATTTAAAGAAAATTACTCAGGGACTTGGAAGAGATGGGTGTGGAGGGATAAGGTAGATGCTAGAGACAAATTCCCCTGTGTCCTCAAGAATTTTCATTCCAGTGGGGAAGACAGCTAAACCAATTGTTAAATCAGGTTAGAATTTGATAAATGCTATGAATACAGCACTCAGGATTTTAACTATACAGTCTGTCCCCATTAAAATCTTGTTTTGCCACTTTAGAAATGAACATACACCATATTTTTTCTTTTTAAATTTGTCTTCTTTTCTCTTCTTCTAAACTTACTGTTAATTGCTTACTTGGGGAAGTAAATTCAAAGTGAAAATAATAAAATTCAAAGAAACTATAAAAATCACAATACCTGAAAATAATTACAAAAGAACATATGAAAGTATAATGAACAGTAATTACTATAGTGCTTTTAGTTTTATAAATTTTACAAACGCTAACAGTAAATTGTTTTAGAAAAAATACTAACTTACCTGCCAAAATTAGCTGGCAAGAACTCAAGGAAAGCATCATTGAGATACAACTGGGTTAGGTTTAACAGCTGAGAAAATCCATCAGGGAGCCTATAAAAATATGCCAAAATTTAAGTTATGTTCATACTAAGCATTTCAATCTTCCATTAGAGCCTTTTGAATTATCTGTGCAGTCATTTTCTTATTAGAAAAAGTTATCTCTTTACTTTTACTACAAAATAAGATTTGCCTTTTGTCTGCAAAATCAACTTTAAAAAAAAAACAAGGAAGTTAAGTAATATGTACCTTAGTAACAAAAGCTACATCGTTCAAATTCATTTAAACTAATATCAATTTAAAGAACTCAATAAAGAATGTTCAAATGCATCTTAACTAAATTCTAAAGATTGGCAAAAACATTCTAATCTACTTCTTTGGTGTGAGCAAGCAGTACTGTGCCCCAGGCTGTTTGGCTGCAACCCTGGCCTCTTCCAGATAGATACCAGCAGTGGTGAGGGGCACAACTCATTGTTTTTCAAAGCCAAACGTGTCTCCAAATATTATCAATATTCCATAGAAGCAAAACAGCCTCAGTTTGAGGCCCACTGGTCTAATTTATTTTTAATTTCAACATTTAGCTTTTAAGTAATTAAGACTGTATAGTTTTTTAATGAGCAAATAAGTAATACAAAAAGCTAACTGGTATTTAAGGCCATGTGAATTTATATGTATTAGCTTTATTTCTATTTCTTCTTTCTAATGAACCAAGTTACAGATGTAGTCCTTAATACTTACAATAATATTTTCAAATGAAGAAAATACATCATCTTTATGTGTCTATCGTGGATTTTAACTAGTATAAAATCCTCATGTAGTTGAGACAAATCAGACTTGGACTAATTTGTTTTTTCCCCTTACCTTATATTCTACCACCTTTAGGTCTGAGAAAACTAGTTAAATCAATAATATTACAATATGCGAAGGTGGAATTAAATTTTCAACTTAACTAGTCTCTATTTTTAGCTTTACCATTCCATTTCAGCAAAATTTAATTTTGTCAGCAGCCATTACTGACACAAAAGAACATGCACAACCTCTGGTATATGCTACAACTAATCACATGGTTTTTAGTTCTGTTGTTTTGCCTTTGTGATCTTTCAGTTTCTTTTATTTCGAGATAAGGTTTCATTACGTAGTTCAGGATAGCCTCTAACTTACAATGATCCTCCTGTACTGGCCTCTAGGGTACTTGGACTATAGGTATGCGCCAGTAGGCCTGGTTTCAGTTTCTTTTATTATTTCAAAAGTTTGTGCCATTATGTAAATACCAATCAGTGAGGAAAGCAAAAAGATTCTGCTTGCTCTCTCTCTCTTCTTTGGAGATAGTTTCTCTATCTAGCCTAGGCTGGCCTGAAACTCACTGTGATCCTTCTGCTCAGCCTCCCAAATGTTAGAATTACAAGCATGCGCCAGGCCTTGTTACGCAATTTTTTTTTTTTTTGGAAACAGGTCTCCCTTTGTAGTTCAGGCTGGTCCTGGACTCAGCCTCAAACTCAGCAATCCTTCTGTATCTGCCTCCCAAGTGTGTAAGTCTCCGTGCCCAGCATTATTCTATGTGGTTACCAGAGATCAAACCCGAGTCCTTGAACACGGCAAGGCAGGCACCAGAAACACTGAGCTAAATCACTCATTTTTGACATCAACTATCATTTTGACATCTGCAGCAAAATCACTATGGTAGCAGAACTCTGTAATTTCAACATTCTAAGAGGTGAGGTGGTACGACTACAAATTTGAGCCCAGCCCAGAGAAGTTAGCAATTTATGAAGACTTTGTCTCAAAAATAACAAAGAAAGAAAGAAAGAAAGAAAGGGCTTGGAATAGTAGTGTCAAGGCTGTTGGTTCAATTTATAGTACAAAAAGAAAAAAAATTATCTCCTTTAATTTTTCAATTTTTTATTTGTAAAACATGGGATTAGAAACATTTTTAAAAGATTATTTTTAATTCTGAAAGTCATTTACTTGGATAGTTTATGAATGATAAAAATTTTTAATTAAAACATATCAAGTAATATTCTGCTCTTACTTTACAACTATTTTACCCAGAAAAGTAACATAATTCAACTAAAAACTTACTTTGAAATAGGATTTACACTGGCTTCCACAACTGTCAAGACTTTGCAGTTTTTTATATTTTCTGGAAACTCTTGTATTCCTAGAAAACAGAAAGTAACCAATTTAAGAGAATGGAAGAAAAAATTACAATTAGGGTATAGCCTGCAAATCTGGAAAATAATTAACCAAGTAAGCAGGAACTAGATAAAGTAATATCATCAACTCAACAGAACAACTCACAACAATGTCTCATTTCTCTTTCAGCTTTCCTCCATAACTGCTCATTATTTTGGTTTACCTTCCTTTTGATGTTTTAGTTTTTCTGAAAATCAGTTATCTTTGCTGTGATGATAAGGGCACAAAATGCGAACCTTTAACATTCTGTTTCGCTCACATAAAAAGGACTGCTTCTTAGATGCTGGATTCCAGACTGAGCCACCTCATAACACACCTTTACTAACAAAGCCAAAAACAAAGCTACAAACAGAAATGGTGGGAGACTTTTATCAGATAATCAGAGGCATGCCAAAATCCAGTAATAATTGACATTTTTCTTTCCTTTTTTTCCTATTTGTTTTGCATTCTCCTCTTTTCTCAGTATTTTTCTCCATCTAACCCAGTGGAATGGACACCATGTAACTGCTTAAAGAATGCAGTGATTTCTGCACACTATGATGTTCATATTGAAGATCTATTAGCCCTTTCACCTTCTGACTGTCCCTCTAGAAAAGTGCTTTACCAACCAAGTAAGGTAAAGGATTAAGTTTCTTATAGTTTCCAACCTGCTATAGCCTAAAACATTTGCAAACTATCATATAATTATTGTGATAGCAATGTCAAATTTTGGTACAAGATTCATACTCATTTTCTAAACTTAGTCACAGAAAAAATATAGTAACAATGTATGAATTAATAGCAGGCCAGAGATCAACATTAAATACTACTGTTCTAATTAGACTAAAGAAATATTAGTAATTTTTAAAAATTATTCAAAAAATAATTTACAGAAAAAGACTATCCCCTCACATTATCATGATCACTTAACAGGGTCACCCATAAAGTTATTTGAAATTCAACTGTACAAGTGGATGATTTTAAGTGAGCAAGTTTATAATAACACTTTACAGAAATGAAAAATGAAGGGTACAAATTTACCAACTAGCTAACACCACACTAATAACCATTTTATTCAAAATTCACCAAAGGGTTGGATGTGCAGCTCCATGGCAGAGTATGTGCTTAAACTTGGACAAACCCTCAACACCAAACTGACTACCAATGGATGCCAAAATTATTGGGTAAAAAACATGATGAAAAACAGGACATTAATACAGTCTCAAAGATTCCTCCCACCAAATATTTTTCAATTAACAGAATTTGATAGACAATTACTTTAACAAACTTCAAAGTCAGCAGTACCCCAAACTCAACACACCTCAAAAACAAATATCTATCCAGTATGTACCAAATTAAGTATCAGGCAGTAGGCTCTAAACTATTAAGATATGGTCTTTTTCATGAGAAATTAAAATGCAGAAAGACAAGTATTTCACCACACTGGTTTCTTCCTACTCCAGCAGTATTCTCTCTCAGTATTTTCTATACCTTTTCCTATTTTTCCAAATCTGTTAATTTTAAGGTGCGAATAGGATTCACTCTTTGGACTTCCGGTTTTCATATTCATGTCCTTGGTGAATACATCTAGTCTCTGGCTTTAAATAACCCAAATATGTATCTCCAGCATGGCTCTTTTCTTGATTCAATTCCATGTCCTTATATCTCAAAAAGCTGAGGTCCTGGCTTACCTCATTAAAAATCACAAATGTCATAGATCTATCTCGGATGGGGTAATCTTATCCTTCCAGGTGCAAGATAAAAATCACTGAGGTCAGATGATGTTGCCTATTTTCTCATATTCCACACTCAATCCATTGATACACTGTTGATTCCACCTTCAAGTACATCCAAAATCTGTTCAGATCTCACTACTTCTTTACTACCATTTAAGATACTGTTAATTGCACCTGAACTTGTTTTTGCACCCACGTACTTACAGATTTTTCCTTTAGCTGTACTAAACCTAAACACAAGTTACATATCATACTCTGAATGATCTTCTCAAAATTTTCCAAGTTGACTATTTTGTTCAAAATAATTATTAAAGTAAATATAAATGTCTACAAGGCTCTCCATTATCTGTTCCTCCAAATCCCTGCCTCTATCCTCTATTCCTGTCATTTTCCCATCTCGCTATTTTAGCTACCTTGTGTTCCCCACATGAGTTATAGAAACTCACATCCTACAAACGTTTTTATTAGCTGTTCCCTTCCTAGTGTGCACTTTGCAACCTACATGACAAACTTCAGGCCCCACTTCCTTTTAAAATATTATGTAACAATATATTTCCAAACAAAAATGACCACATCAATTATTGTCATTATATGGATAATTTGGAGGCCCTATCTCTCCAAAGTACATTCAGTTATGATTAATCCACTGATGAGTACAGAGCCCCCATGATTAAGTCACTTTCTAAAGCACCATTTTCTCAACATCCCAGTCTACTTAGGATATTTTTGATATAAACTGAAGCAGAGCTAGTTCACAAAGATAACTCATTTTGTCCATATAAGGAACATGGACATAAATTTTATCACGATCTACTTCTTAATTCTCTAATAATTTCAATTGTTTTCTTTTACTTTCCATTTAACTTTAATAGTGTTCCTTATTTGCAGAATATATTTTATAAGACTATTGTGCAAATTTAAAATGAAGTGCTTCACATTACAAAACATACCCATCTTTATATCCCTCTCATTGTAAAGAACTCTCTTTACCTCTGATAAATTGATAACATTTCCCAATTCCTTCACGTTGGCCCTAGTCCTACGTCCTACTACAAACTAATCCAGAATGCAGAGGAATACGTTGGGGTTACTGCGAATTCAACTATTTCACAAAACATCAACATCAAATTTAACAAAGCCAAAACATGATCACTGTCCAAGACAAAACATAATCACTGTCCAAGCCAAAACATACCAAACATATTTTTCTTTCAACTAAAGTGATCATGTATCTTAATGAATTATATCTTCAGTCTTCCTCTAATCTACTCTTTCTACAGATAAGATTTAAGATACCTAATCATAGAATTTCTCTGCCTCATAGCATCGCACCCAAACAAACTTATGGTATTTTTCTTAACCCTAATGTAAAATTATCAAATGCCCCACTCCTTTGAGTTTTTTTTTTTTTTTAAACATACCCCAAGAGTTACTGGAATCCCCACCTATGGGTTTTTGCTCACAGCAAAGAACAATAAACCCAAGTTGCTAGATTCATCTGCAGGGCAGTTTTTCTAGTCTTTGCCTGGAGGGCATTAACCCCATAGTATCCTAACTGTTGAATTTAAACTAATTTAAGTCTCTTACTGTTTCTGCACTCTGAAGACTGTGAAACAAATACAACAGAATAAAAGATTGAGTGAGTTCCAGTCAAAATAGTCGAAACCAAGAATTAAAAATTAAAATGATTAGTTTTCAGAGCACAACAGATACATGATTTGGGCTAGCTGTCACACACTGAATAAGGCTGACAGGCCCAACAGGTGCACACCCACTTGCAGTCTGTATTTATTAAAATACTTCACAGTCACCACTGATAACGAGTCCAACATTATGTTCCAAGTCAATCTAAATATGACTTGGCTGAGTGCTCACTATAAAGCAAATTATAATTTTATAGTGATTTAAACTAATAGCAAAACAGTGATTTCTGTAGTCATAATAAACACTCTCTGAATCAATGTAATTTCTTTTAAAGAGAAAATGGTTTTCCACCAGTTTAATCCAAATTATCACATGATTTCAGGTTCAAATATTCGTTTTCTGGCCATAAACTTTAGGTTCACTCTCTTTTAAAATGAAAGTCCAGTTGGGGATGGTGGCAGACACCCATAATCCCAGCAGTCAGGAGGCTGAGGGATGTGGACTGTCATGAGTTTGAGGGCTATTTACTGAGTTCAAGGGTACGCTGAGACCAAGGTGAAAAACAGAAACTGAAAAATGTTATGAATGAATAGAAAGGCTATGGTTAATCTCTAGCCCTTCCATATCAGACAAAAATCTATCTAATAATATCTATACTAACAATTATATAGTCTATATTCTTTCAGCAACCCTCACCACCAACTTTCTATAAATCACTCTGACAGAATAGTTTAAGCATCATTCTATGTAAGTCTTCTCTAGAAGAGTCATATGAGTATCCTGAATAGCAAAAGCAATCTTGAATAAACAGACCAAAGCTGTAGGTAGGAATCACAGTACTTAACTTCACAATCTACTATGAAGTTACCACAAGGAAGTAGCCCAGTACTGACATAAGAACAGATACACATCAATGAAACAGAATGAGCCCAGAAATAAATCCACACATTTACAGAGGAATTTTTTTTTTTAAGGTTTTTTGAGACAGGGTCTCGCTTTGTAGTTCAGGCTGGCCCTGAGCTCAGCCTCAAACTCACATCACAGCAATCCTCCTGCCTCTGCCTCCAGAGTGCTGGGATAACAGGCATGAGCCACCACGCCCAGCACTGTGGTATGTGGTACTGGTTGCTGCTGGGGTGAGTCTCCATGCTCAGTATTGTTATGTGGTTACCAGGGATCGAACCCGGGTCCTTGCGCTTGCAAGACAGGCGCCAGAAGCACTAAGCTATATCCCCAGCCCCCAGAGGGATTATTTTTGACAAAGGTGCCAAGAATCTACAATGGGGAATAGTCAGTTTTTTCAATAAAAAGTTGGGACAAGTAGATAACTACATGTAAAAGAATGAGATTGAACTCTTATGCAATAGGCAAAAATAACAAAAAGTGAATTAAAGCTTTAATAAGAATCAAAACTATAAATCTACTAAAAGAAAACGTGGGGGCCGGGGATTTAGCTCAGAGGTTCCGGCGCCTGTCTTGCAAGTGCAAGGACCTGGGTTAGATCCTCGGTAACCGGTTAACAATACTGGGCGTGGAGACTCACGCCCAGCAGCAACCAGCACCACATACCACAGTGCCGGGCGTGGTGGCTCACGTCTGTAATCCCAGCACTCGGGAGGCAGAGGCAGGAGGATTGCTGTGATGTGAGTTTGAGGCTCAGCTCAGGACTAGCCTGAGCTACAAAGCGAGACCCTGTCTCCAAAAAAAACCTAAAAAAAAAAATAATAATAATAATAAATTTTAAAAAATAAAAGAAAACATGGGGGACAGGTGTGGTGATGCATGCCTATAATCTCAGCATTTAGGCGACGGAGGCAGGAGGATCATCCCAAGTTTGAGGCCAGCCTGGGATACACAGTGAGTCCAAGGCCAACCTGAACAATTTTAAAATGGGTAAAATATCTGAATAAGTATTTCTCAAGAGAAGACAAACAAACCAAAGATAAGTAGCCAATAGGAATATGGGAAAAAATGTTCAATGTGACTAGTTGCCAGAAAAATGTAAGTTAACTATAATAGCACAGTAAGATATCATTTTGAACCTGTTAGAATGTCAAAAGATGCACCAAAATACAACTCAATGGTGGAATACATGCCCAGTATCCTGAAGCCCTGAGTTTAATCCCCAGCAAGGGAAGGAAATAAGGAATGAAGGAGGGAGGAAAGGGATGGGGGGAGGGAAAGCAGGAGGGAAGAAAGGAGAAAGGAGAAAGAACAGGGAAGAAAGAGCTCAAGAGCTTAAGCAAGCCGAAAGATAACAAATGTTGGTAAGGATGTAAAAAAATTAGTATACTCCTTATAGAAAAACAGTATGAAGGCACCTTGTAAAAGTTAACTTTAAAGTTAACAATAGAACTACCACATGATGCAGCAATCCCACTACTGG
>PVIR01016638.1:0-36286 GCA_004026965.1 Petromus typicus | reverse complement strand
ATACCACTGTTTTACCAGAGAGGGGAAAAGAGATCTTGCCCAGACTTGCCACTGGGTAGGACCGTGGGGGTGTCACAGGGCACACCAGCTGTCCTCAGGGCTACTGGAAAGGTTTGATCAAGTTGGAAATTACAGGGGTGACCCTGTATTTTTATAAGTCAAGTCACATCTCTTGTCAAATTGAGAATATGCCACATTTCCCATCTCCAAATCAATGCCTCAGTCCTCAATATGGCCCATAGTCCTTAGCCCATTTTCTCTGGTTGTATCTTCTGGCCTCAGCTCCCCCTGATCATAGCTCTTCTGCAACCATACCCAGTAGCGTCCCACCTCAGGGGCCTTTGCACTGGGTGTTCCACGTGCCTGGCTGTGAAATAACTGATTTCCTACCCTCTTCAGATCACTGCTCAAATGTCACCTTTTTCATAAGGCCCCCATGAATAATCATATTTAAAATCTCAACCATTTTGAGCTCCCACCCCTTGCCAGTGATCCCCCCAGCACTCATCACCTCCTCAGAAATGACACCACCTGATTGGTTTCTTTGTTCTTTATTGTCTACCTCCTCACGGCCACTAGATCAACACCACCAGAGTAATTTTTTTCCCCACCAAAGTAGATTTAATCTGTCTCTTTAGGTCCTCGCTGTTTCCTGAGGACTTGGAATAGTGACTGATGCAGAGTAAGTGGTCAAAAAAATGCACGTGGCAGAAATGAATGAATTGCAGGCTAAAGTCCTTGGATCATGAGTCTCTCCTATTCATGAACCTCAAGCAAGTTAGCCCAGCAATGCTAGCCATCAACAGGAAGATGGCCTAGATGAGCTTCAGGAGGGGAAAAGCCCATCAAAAGCTTCAGGCTGGCCTTCTTCTGCTTCCTCCTGGGCTCTACGCCAGCAAGGAGGGGGAAAGACCTGGCCCAGGAACCATCTGGACTCACAGCAGGGCCTAAGATGGCCCTGGGCCTAAGGGAAGTAGAGCTAGATAGGTTGAGGATGAGGCTGGGGCTGGATTCAAGGAGAAAAATAGGTCATCTGTTACGTTGAAATCAAGTGCTTACCCTAGCAGCTGCCCCCTCCTCTTCAGCCTGGCTGGACTCACTGCCCCAAAGAGGGGTTGAGGGTTCAGCCTAGCAGAAAGACTGACCTGAGAGGATGAGATCCACCACAGGGAACCCAGGATAGTGACAACAAAATCCTGATGCTGGAGGCCAAACAATGCATGTAAGGCTGGGGCAGGTGAACCATGGCCAGCTCCCAAAGACTACCTTGTGTGTTCCATATGCCACAGATACCCAGCTGCTTTGCATATGGTGACAGGGAATAGGGGGAGGGGCTAGGAGGAACCATAAGTAGAAGTGAAGGTAGGTTAGAAAAGGAGCCAGGACGAACCATGGGCCCATGACCTCTAAATGGAACCCTCAAGGGTTAGACACATTGGAATTCAATTTTAGGGGGACTGGGGAAGACAGAGTACAAAATCTGTGTATTACACAACACTTCCAGTGGGGGAGGGCCCAGCAGGTTCCTGTGAACAGAGACACCTGGACGTTTATATGCAGCCCAACTTTTAAATATTATCATTTCAGTTTTCTAAGCAAATAAGATTTCTGAATAAGTGAAGGAGGTAGCCAGGAACTGCATATACAGCTCCATCCCAAAAGGCTGTAAGTCCTTGACCCTTAAGGACACACCATACCCATCCTTACACTACTCTCATAGCCAAGCGTACTCACCTCTCATACCACACAGAACCCTGTGGACACAGTCATCACACTCTTACTACTCCCACAGGCATATACCTCATTCTGTCCAGAACCCCATGGTTACACGTCATCTCTCAAATGGCCTTACTGCACCTTAATTCCCATTAGCATCCCTAATTTCTTTTATCTCTAACTCCTACTAGCATTCAAAACTCTATAGGGTCGGGGAGTTAGCTCAGTGGTTCGGCGCCTGTCTTGCAAGTGCAAGGGCCCGGGTTTGATTCCCCGGTAACCACATAACAATACTGGGTGTGGAGACCCACACCCAGCAGCAACCAGTACCACATACCACAGTGCTGGGCGTGGTGGCTCACGCCTGTAATCCCAGCACTCGGGAGGCAGAGGCAGGAGGATTGTGATGTGAGTTTGAGGCTGAGCCCAGGGCCAGCCTGAACCACAAAGCGAGACCCTGTCTCAAAAAAAAAAAAAAAAAAACTCTATAACCTCTCACTCTGAATTCTATTGACATACACTCAACCCCCTTTAACTGTTACCATCACATTCTTTGGGGGTTGTTTTTGGTTTGAGACAGGGTCTTGTTATGTAGTTCAGGCTACCCTCGAACTCAGAGATCCTCCTGCCTCAGCCTTAATGGTTCTGGGATTACAGGCATGTGCCACTAACTTGCCTGGCTTTCATCACTTTTTAAATTAAATTTAATTTTTTTGAGACAGGGTCTCCCTTTGTAGTTCAAGCTGGCCTTGAACTCACTATGTAGCCCAGGCTGGACTGGAATTCTCAATGATCCTCCTGCCTCAGTCTTCTAAGTGCTGGGATTACAAGTGTGCATAGCTTCCAGAAGCGCTCAGGAAAAAATGATACACAGATGTGAACAGAGAAGGCCACTGGTTTCCCTTGTCCTCTCCATGTACCAACTCCCCAGCCTCGGGCAGACTCTGGCCAGAGCTCCCTTCACAATGACTCCTATCATTGTCCCTTCTCCACCTTTGCTTTTGCCCAGACACGGATGCACACCTCACTTCTCCTTGCTGTGGTAATGCTTTTGTGCACCCTTGTGTTGCTTTGTTACCACATTATCAAACCCCTTCCTAGCCCAGCTGCCCACTAAGCTTCTTCACAGCACTGACTCCCTCTCATTAACCTACAGTTCCCCCCACTACATGATTCCATCCAGCCTTTTCTCACTTGCACTTGGGGTGCTCCACAGCTGACCTGCATTAGTGCTCACCAGACCATCACACAGGTCTGAATCATATTAGTACAAGGTGAAACTTGCAGGTGCCCAGCTGCTTTCACTTACACTCAGGATTCTAGGCTAGACCTTCCCTGTACCCTGACCTTTATTATTAGCACACACTGGATCTCACATAGTCCTGCCTTCACTTCACACATCCTGAACTACTCAGCTCTATTCCTCAGGGACACACAGACATACTACTTTATAACAGCCTGAGACTCATTTGTGCACATGGCTCTTCATTCAGCCCTGATCCCCATTAGCACACATTTCAGTCTTCCATGGCTGCGGTCCACTTTAGCATCTCTATGATATTGCTCATTGCTGTCCTCTACTACTCTTTGCTTCAACTTCTCCACAGCCATAACCCACTGGATCACCTGGATCCCTTCACAACCCTGATCCCGTTACACAGCAGATCCCTTGTACAGTTCTGCCCCATCAGCACTCTGTGAACCAACCTCAAGACACCCTAATGCCCTATGGGCACGCACACTCTCTTCACTAGCATATTCCAGACCTCCAGCTGTTCTGACTCAATGGCAGTGTCCCTATGGCTCCAAATGTAGTATCATCCTGGACCTTCTGGGGTCCCATATTCCCTTTCCTAGTGGAGACTAGCACCTTACTTTGGCCCTTAGCACACAGAGCTAAGACAATTGCCTCAAATTACCATCCCACACTTAAGAACACAATTCGAATACCTGCACAGACTCAAGTCAGTCTTCCACCATTTTGTCCCCATTACGTATCTTGGGTCCTTCCACTACTTTGCCCCCATTGGTATAGTATATACTGGGCCTCCATGACCCACAACAGCACACACTCACGCTTGGGTCCTTCAACTGCTTGTTACTCTTTGAGCACACTCTGGACCCTCACACAGTAGTAACACTATCCTGATCCTCATCACTACACACAGGGCCTCAGAACCCTGATCCGATCTATTACTGCACACTTAGTTCCTTTAGTATCCTGTTCCCTGTTAATGTACGCTGGGCCTCTGTACAGCTCTAATGTTAACTAGCTTGTCTCGGAACTATCCTGACATCTCAGCCCCTATCACAGACCCTCCAGTCCCTCTCCACCCTAACCATTCCCTTCCACTAGCACACAACGGGCCTCAATATTTACACAACCATAAGGCTACATGCTTCGACCCCCGCACAACTCAGGCCATTAGCAAACCTCGAGTCTTTCACCACTCATTCCCCCAACTCCTGGTCCTTTGATCACCCTGCTCCTCACTAGCACCCAGAGCACTTCCCATCCCCAGCTCCCAAGGCAGGCCCAGGGCGGGGCCAAGGTCAGAGAGGCCTCAAATGACCCCCATACCAGTGCATTCTGGGAAATTCGCTGGGGGAGGGGGCACCTGTCCGGCGAACAGCCAAGACCCCAACACCCCCTGGGATCGGGACTGGTTCCACAGGAGGAGCGGCGGCGCCCCCCGCCCCCAAGTCTGGGAGACGCGCTCACCGGCGGGGGCGCGCGAGCAACCTCAGAGCCGCGAGGCCTGCGCGGCGGCGCCTGGGGCGGCGGCCCAGGAAAAGGCCGCGCGACCTCCTTCTCCTCCAGTTCGCCGCAGGCGCCCGTCCCAGTAGTCTTCGGCCATGGCTGCTGGGCCCGGGCCGCCGCCGGCTGAGGAGGAGGAGGCGGCGGCGGCGGCGGCGGTGGCTGAGGCGGAGGCGGCGTCCCGCTCAGCCGGCCATGAGCTTGGCCGCTGCGGGCTATGCCCCTGGGCTCGCTGGCGTCCGCTCCCGACGGGACGCTCACGGCGGCTTGCGGCTCAGCGCCAACTGCTCGCGGAGACGCCGCCGATCCCAGGGCAGAGCAGCCAACGGCCCAACCGCCGCGCGCGCCGCGCTCCGCGCATGCGCACGCACGCGCTGGAAAAGGTGAAGTGGAAAGGAGGGGACTCACCTCGGGCTGCAAGTACCAAAGGACGGGTCCGCAGTGAGAGGGGGCGCGGCCATTGCGCGCCCACAGAGGAATGTGGCGCTGGCCCTGGAACGGCGCCAGGGAGAAATGGAAAGGTTGTTTAATATTCAGTTTCGAGCGCGCCAGAAGTTTGCTAACGCCGAGGTGAGCAGCGGTCGGTAACCTGGCGTGCCAGTCACCACTCGCTCCCCCTGCTTGATTTCACTTGGTACATCCCCATGGTGGCAAACGGGACTTTTGCAAGGAGAACGATGAGGCAATCAGTTCTAGTCCCTTGAGGTGCCTCGATAGGCACGAATTAGAGGCTCCAGAGATGACTTTTCTCCGAGAAGTGGCCCGGATAATCATTGGCCTTTACAACCTCAGCTGGGACAGTCTAGCCCCGCCCTGCTGTACCCCTCCACCGCTAGTTCATTCCCACTGTGAACGAGTGCGGTCCCGCCCTTTAAGGTTATCGCGGAGCCAATCGGATTTGCTGTCTGTGGCGTGGATGGGCAAGAATGAAGGGCGTGGCTGAGCTGTAGGAGGATTTAGGTTTCCTCCCTGGTTCCCCTTCTCCCCTACCCGATTTCTATTGGTTTTCACGGTCGGGGAGTGGAGGGGGTCTCCTTTTTGTTCTGAGCTCCTAGGTCACTATAGGCTGAATATGCCGCAAGGCGATTGGCCCAAAGAACGTTCACCCAGTCTCCGTCCGGCCCTTAACCCTTTCCATCCGCTCCAGCGGGCCTCTTAAGGTGGAGCCTAGGCTGAGAGGAAAGGCGGATCTGAGGAAGCCAGCCTCGCTAATGCGCATGCTTGACGTTTTGGGTGGGGCGGGGTCTCTTCCTGTCTCTTGCGGGTTATTTGCTAAGCTTCCTGTCACCGCTCTACCTTTCCTTGTTTGCCCCAGTCCCACTCGTGGTTCCCCCTTGCTCCGTGGTTTACTTTTTCTTGTATTTGTTGTACTCCAAACACTACTAGGTATACCTAATCCTCTGCCTGCAGAACTACAGTGTCTCCAAGTCCAGCTCAAATGGTAACAGCCTTCAGGGAATTCCTTATACCGCAACGCAATTCAAAGGCAGGTTCTTCCCTCTTCTGGGCTTGCTTTTATGGTAGCCTTGGTCACACCACTACTGTTTTCAGTAAGGCTGACGTTTGCAAAGCCTCCTTGCCATGATAGGAGTAAAAACACTGACAAAGACAGAATTCCTCGCCAAAGGCTAGACCTCATCTCCTGTCTTCCTCTTTCCAGCCATACTAGCTTTCTTGTAACTCTTCCTAAATGGAAGCAGGCACAGTCCAACCTCTGGAACTTTGCATTTGATGGTCGCTTTGCCTGCGATGTATCTTACATTATCACTTATAAGTTCTTGTCGTAAAGTCATGTTCTCCACGACACCTTCCTTGATTACCTCACTTTAAAATTACTGCCTTTACTTCCAAGATTCCATATCCCCAGACCTGGCACTATTTTTCACCTTTTGAAGGCCCTAAACAATCGGGGGGGGGTGTCCCCAGCACTTCGGGGGCTGAGGTAGGACTGCAGTGAGTTTGAGGCCAGCCTGTATCACAAAGACCCTGTCTCAAAAAAAAAAAAAGTAACTATGGGAGAATGAGATCACCCAAACAAAGTAAGCCAGGAAACATCACAAGAAATACATTAGGATACTTGTATCTGGGCCCAAATTTGGCCCAAGAGGCAGGCACAGGGACAGACTGGGACAGGAATTGGGCCAGGTTGGGGGACAGGTATTGACACTCAGATTTGAGTGAAGGGTCCTATTTGGTTTCTAGATGAGTGAAAGACAGAAGTATGAATGGGTAGCATCCCCAGGAGCCAGTACCAGTGGAGAAAGACAACACTGTGAGAGTGGCAGGTCAGACTGGTTGTCCGGAGCACCCAGCCAGGACTGAAGACAGAGTGTGCTGCCTGTGCTAACGATTGGCCCACTACCCCTAGTCAGCTCTTCTCTTGAAGGCAGGAGGCCCAAGCACCTTTAAAGGAAAGGACAGGCAGGTCGGTGGCTGACAAGGCCAGGAGAGGCCAAAAAAGGGGTTTTTCTTTCCAGATGTTCTAAAATACTTCCTTAAATACTGCCAGGTGTGGTGGTGCATGCCTATAATTCCATTTTGTGAGGCTAAGGCAGGAGGATGACAAATGTCAGCCCAGTCTACACAACTTATCAACTTTACCTCACAATTTAAAAAGGGACATAGCTCAGTGTGAAGGCCTTGGGTTCATTTCCCATTGCAAGAGGGTCTACTGAGTATGCCAGAAGGCACTGGTACTCCTCAGACCCCTGGAGCAAGGGAGATGAACTAAGGATGCAACTGGCATTCCAGGGCCACTGGGAGTCATAACTGTGCTCCAAGCCAGATGGGAAGGGACTTGCCCCAAGGATGTAAGCCATGCTGACCAAGCCCTGACAGGATGCTTGTCGTAACTTTGCTCTTTGTTGGGGGCTTGGGGTGGGATGACAACTACAGCACAAGAAAGGCAGAATTCGAAATCAGCTGAAATCAGTCGGCCCCTACTCTCTGTAGCTTCACCATGCCTCCATGTCTTGGGAAGCAGAGTGGGCATGAAGAGGTAGCAACTTTCATGTATTCTCTTTCCAGAAATTGGCACCTGGGGTGGGTCTGAGCCCCCGGGGTTACCATATGAACTAGACATCTCCAGGAAGCCCCTTCCTTCCCTAAAGAAGTAGGACAAGCCATTTCAGGGTTAACACCTTTTTTATTAGGATTAAGGTTCCCGTTAAGGTAGAAAGCATCGGCAAGAGGGATTTCAGTAGGGAATTGATAAGGGAAAACCAGGCTTGGCTGGCTGGGTCACTGCCAAGATCAAATGGGAGCCCGAGACTGGAAGGAATCTGAGGAGCATGGGACCAGCCTCAGGGAGTACACAAGGATCAGCGGATGGTGTATCGAACATAAGGGACCTCAACATCCTCGCCGCTCTCGTCGTTGCAGCACAACTCAAGCACTAGCGCCCGCACATGGCGGCCTAGCTTTCGTTTCGACACACGGCTTACGATCTCTGTCATCCTGGGGATAAGGGGTAAGGCAGAGTGAGGGATGGAGAAAGCAAGAGAGATAGATGGCAGGGACAGAACAGATGAAGGACAGTGCACACAGGAGTGGGAAAGCTCCAAAGTGAGCCACATCCTCCTCCACTTACATGGGACCCCTCCCGGGCCCTGTGCCCACTTACGGCTGATCCAACCGTTCCTTGAGCTTAGCGGCTGGCATGAAGAAAGAATACAGCATGGATACACCCTGGGACAGCATGGTGATCTCTAACTTGTGCTCTGTCTGGAGGGGAGAGAATGGGAACAGCAGTGTCCTGGGGTGGACAAGATACCCCATCCCCCTTGGTGAGGTGAGAGTGAGGAAGGAGCCTTACCTTAAAGTAGTCAAGAAACTGTTTGAGGGTCATCTCTTCCCCGTTGGGCTGCAGCCCCTGCACCTCAAAGCGATCCCACAATGTCCATTCTTGGTCATAGTACTGCGGCAGGAGGAGAGAACAGGGCGGAGCCTGCTCTGGAGGGCAAACTCCACGCTCATGCTACGTTGGATCACAACTATCTTCTGTCCATAACCTTCTCACGGTGCCCACATCACCCCAAGTAAGCACTCAAACCCTTTGATGACTGACAAGCCTGACACAAGAACCCTGGTCTCACCTACCCCTCATCCTCTCGTCTACTCTGCTCTACTGGCCGTTTATTGCTCCAACATGTCAGGAACATTTCTACCTCAGTACCCTTCCAAGGACTGGTCCCAGAACCAGAGTAGAGGTTCATTTCTTCTACATGTGAACTCACACATCAGCTTTTGAGCAAGGCTTTGCTCGCCAGCCCACATTTCAAGTCCCAAGCCCTTGGCTGAGGTGTACTTCAGTAGGAGAGCATGTGCTTAGTATGGTTAAGCTGCCCCCAGCACCAAATCAAATCAAATCTCAAAACCATCCCCTTGACTTATTGGTAATCTTTTTTAAAAAAAATTGATTTTATTCGTACATTTTATACATACATTATGATTGCATTCAACATCGAGAACTTATACCTGTATGTGACTACATTTTTTTTAAAGCGGTATGAGGGATTGAACTCTGGCCCTTGTGTTTCTAAGGCAGGCGTGGTACCACTTGAGCTAAATCCCCAGCCATTACATTACATCTGATTCTCATTTCTCCTTGGTAATCTTAAGTCCTTATAGCTCTCTTTGGAGGATTCCAAAATTATTTATCATATCACTGATATAACCTACTTGTAAGTGTAAATTTAGCACCTAGAAGACTACCTGCACGCACGAGGTGTTCAATAAACAAATGAATTAGTATATACATGATCCAAGTATAACACCCAGCACAGAAAAAATATAATGCCAGCTGCAATTATTATGTAATTAGTAACCTCCCAAAGGGAGTGTGGTGCAATGGCCCTATAATCCCAGCACTTCAGGGAGGCTGAGGCAGGAGGATCTTAATTTTGAGGCCAACCCGAGCAACTCAGCAACCTAGTGAGACTGTGTTCAAATAAGGGAAGGAGGAGGGGATCTGGGAATATAGCTCAGTTTGAAGGTCCTGTGTCTAGTACCACCAAAACATGAACAAACCAGTACTTTCGAGGGCTTAATTCAAGTATCTCATCTTTTCCGATAACTGCTACAGGCAGAGAAGCATAGCAGTGCTCAGCACACGCTTAAATGATGTGATTAGTGTATAACCAAACAAGGACTGAAAAGAAGTTCACAGACAGAAACCCTCACCTTGTGACAGGCACCAGCTCTATAGACACACACCATATGCACAAACCCACCTCTTGCTGCCAGCACTTACCTGGTGCCTTGGTGCCGCCACGGGTTCAGAAAAGCCGAAGAAGGGTAACGCCAAGTTAAGGAATCCATTCTTGTAGGAGTCAAGTTTTCGGTGCCCCTGCACTACCTTGTACAGCTCCAGACAAACCAGGCCAACCACAGCGGCTGTGGTGGTGGCGATGGCTGGGATGATCTTTCCTGCAATCAGCTTGCTCTGTGAGACAGGAAGGAACCATGGAAGGTAAGTAGCTAAGTGTCAAGAGGCTGAGGGTCTACAGAAGGTGAGGAATATGAGGAGTTCCAATCTAGAAGCAGGTGGAGCATTAGGCCTAGATCCTACTCACTTTGTGCCGATCTGCAGGGGGAATGTCATAGTTCTCAGCACGGAGGTTGGAAGCAGCCACAATGAAATCCATATGGAAGTTGCTGTCATCATCCTGTTAGGAGTAGGAAAAGAGGGTAGAATGAGGAAAAGGCATAAGCATCCTTACTGCAGTTACCTGTTGGGCTCTCGGAACACACAGGGATGGCCAGGAGTACCTATTCATGCAGACAGGTGTGGTGGGCCCCCAATCTCTGCCCCACAAACACCTGGGGCTGGGTCCAGATGCCCAGAGACCCAATTTCTCCAGCCCACTGGCTGCACAGTCTACCCCCCTGCACTACCCATGGTCCCTCTCAGCACCTTCTCAAAGTCAATGGGGTACATCTTGAATCCAGGTAGCTTGTCAGGGCTAGGCAGTGTCGCCTTGAGCTCCTCTAGACGGCTGTCATCTGCACAAAGAGAAGGACACCATCAACCATTTAAATCCAGGCCAAGGTGGGGCAAAAAGAATTCAGGATAGAAGATTTGGAAAGGAGACACATCATAAGAGAGCAGAAAGGTAAAGCAAGAGAGTAGAGGAAGAGGTCAGCAGAAAGTAAAACTGGTGATCGCATGGGAGAGGTATAATTGGAGAATGGTGTAGAGGGGGATAAGGAGACACAGGAGAGGACATGAGAAGAGAGAAGGGATTAAGAAAGATAAAGAAGATGAGGGGAAATATACAGATATGGCAATGGAAGAGATCTGGTAGGGAGGGAAAATAGGAAAAAAAAAGGATATATGAGAGACAGAGAGGTGGGAAAGAATGTATGAAAAAGAGGGGATATAGAAGAGATGAAGGCAATGTGGAAGGCAAGATGGAAAATACACAAAGAGCCTGAAGAAGATATTTTGGAAGAAGACAGGGAGTTGCATGACAGATGCATGACAGGTACACAGAATGGAAGGCAGGTGGCTAAATGTGTGGGCCACGCCCCAGTACAGAGGGCAGTGCTGAGGAAAAGACGCAGAGGAACGAGCTGGAGGGGAGTACAGATGGGGAGATAAGACCTGTTTATCCTCCATCTGCAAGAAGGGAGGAGGCAGTGGGCAGGTATCAATGAAGAGACCACTGCTAGAGATCATACCCCCTGGATGAACAGGTCAAGAAGCAGCGGGGAAAACCAAACCAAGGCAAATACACAGAGCAAAAGGAACAAACAGCTTATTGTCCTGAACCAGAGAGTTCAAAGGAGGTGAGAAGATAATTTATCCCAACTGACCCTCTCTGTGTCACAGAGGAAGGCATGGGTCACCTCAGGCCTAGGAATCACAAAGCCAGGGGCAGAGGATTGGTGGGGAGGCTGGACTAGGTCAGGGACAAGTGGGGATAACTCAGGGCCAATTGGCCAAATGCCCTCACCAACGGAAGCACTGGCGCTCTGCAGCTCCTGGTCAGAAACGTGGATCTTCACGCCAGACTTGGGGGTGAACTCAGGGACCTGCACAGACTGTAGGAATGTGGCCACAGCAACTCGGTCTCGAGAGCCTGCCAGCCCATAGGTCTGGGCAAACAGGTTGGCAGCAGCCATCACATAGTCCAGATGCAGAGGCTGGGGAAGGCAGGGCATGGCAGGGTGAGAGCACATCAGCCTTTGGTGGGCAGGGCACCACCTCCTTCCCACCCACCCACCCTCTGTCTGATATATATCCCTAGAGTCCCCAGGGAAGACTTACATTGGTGACATCAAAGATGAGTGGGTGGGGACATCGTTTGGGCCCAGACCAGAATGGAGCTCCTGAGCTTGTGAGCTAAGGGACAGAGAGGGAGAACTCTGAGAAGCAGGACCTGTGAGTAAAGGCCTCGGACAACTGTCACGTGTTGCCTTGCCCCTGGATGTAACCTTCCTCCCTATACCTGGCTGAGTGAACAAAAGGCACTGGGGCTGATCACAAAAGACCTACACTGTAGGGTTGCCAAGATGAACCAGGGAATTGGTTAAAGAAACAACTTACCAATTCCAGGGTACTCTCTCTGTGCAAGACAGAAAGCAGACAGACTCTTGTGGACTACCAGAAATAGATTACCACTGCCCTTAGTGAACAGGAAACTGGTACAGAGAGAAGTGGCATGCCCAAGTTCAAAGACTGCTGGATTTGAACACAGACTCCTGTGCTCTTAACTCCAGAATCTCTCTGCTGAAGTCTCTATGGCCCAGAGGAATAGACGTGTATTACTCAGTCCATACCACAGTGAGGGAAACAGAAACCATTTCTTGGGCCGAAGACTAGGGACCAGAACACACATGTCCAGCTTAATCATTTCTCTGTGATCCCTACACCTCAGGGGACTGGGCAGGGCTAGGCTAGTAAGTAGGAGGAGCCACTTGGAGAACACTTGGCGAGCTTTGTTGCAGGGAAATACATGCAGCCAGATGAACCCAGCAACGTGCATTACCTGCTCAGGAGGGAAGTTGTGCAGCAGCTGCCGGATGTTGTTGGAATACTGGGTGTGCCAGTGGTGGCAGGCCCATGTCACACAGTCCGCCCAGGTCTGTGGTCGCTGCAGCACCAAGCTGCGCTGAACAGCCTCTAGCACTTCCAATGGCTGGGTACCCGCCAGCCGCAAAGTCCGTTCCACAAACTTGGGGTCCCTATAAGGAGGTGGGAAGGGCAAAGGGCAAGATTACTCAGATACGGGGAGGAGACTCAGGAAAGTTCTACCTTTTCTATCCTGACCCCCAACAGGATGAGGCCCAAGCATCCTGATGCCTGGTGCTGAGGTTGACAGTGGTGGAGAGCAGACATAAGCTGTGTGGCTGGTGGGCAGAGGAGAAGGGGAGAAGGCATGAGATACTCACGTGAGAAACTGGTTGACATTTTCTGCTGGCTGCTTAAAGAGACCTTCAAACTCATCTCGAGCCCACTGCAGACAGAGTAAAATGGATTAGGTGGGGTGATGGTCAACAAAATGGGCTTCCGCCACCACAAGAAAGCCCGTGTAAATATAAAGCAATGATGATGCACAGCTGCTCTGGGAAAGCGGAAGCCCCAACCTTTTCTACTCTCCCACACTCCCAGCACCTAAATTTAAAAACCAACAAGGTTGATATGGGCAGTGATTACACCAGTATGCGTAAAAAATTTAGTAGGATGTATCTTACTCTACGTATGCCATGCCTAGATAAAAAGGAAATATTATCAGTTAAGTGTATTCTACCAACAAATTTAAAAAGGAAAAAAATATTAGGCTAAAACCAAAAACAATCCCTATCTAGGCTCTGAGGAGCTGGGAGAAAACAAGACAGAGGTTCTATCCTCAGAATTCCCAGGACAGTAAATACAGTCATTAGTTAGTGTTTTGGAGAATAGAAACATCGGAGATTTTGGTTGTCATTTGCCCTGCTACATTATTTCCTAGTTTCCTTCACTTTAGGCACACAATGACTCCTGTACTTCCTGTCCTTCCATCTGAAACAGACACTAATAGCAATGCCTAGCTCACCCAGGAAGTAACGAAACTGTGTATAGATCTACATTTTACACTACTTGGGTTTCAACTTGAGGGCTTCATGTATGCACATGTGAAGCATACACTCTGCCACTAAATTGCAGCTGTAGCCCCTGTGACTATATTTAAAAGTGACCATCACGTAGTAAATGCTAAGGGTTTTACAACAACCCTGTGAAATACTGCAGATGCTACTGCCATTCTCATTTGAGAAGACAGACATGAGGTTCAATTCGAGGTCACATATGGTCTGGTGAGGCTGTGGGACATGCCCAAACATAAACACAGCCATTTTGGAACCACAGAGTCAGAGTGGAAAGTGACAATAGAACTGGTTCTGTCCCCACCCCCCACCCCTCCTACTATTGAGTGGTTACAACCTTCAGAGTTCACTCTGTAAGACTTGAGCTAGATGATTATCAGCACTACTCTGCATGTGTGCACCAGACACAGAGGCATCCTGACAAACCAGCTGTTAAACTCATTTTAAGCAACAGCTGAAGAAACATGAATATGGACTGAGTATTGGAAACAAGTAATTTTGAGAGAAGGTAAGAAGTGACTGACTATTAATTTTGTTCAGCATAAATACGGTGGTTTGGTTACACATCAGGTCTCAATTGGGCTTGATCCCCTCCCCCCCAACCGTCTAGCGATGTCTGGAGATATTTCAAGTTGTTACAACGGCAAAGAAGCATCACTGACATCCAGGAGTAGAAGGCAGGGGTGCTGGGAAACATCCAGCAGTGCCTTCAGGAAAAAGAAAGACCTAGCCCCAAACATCAATAGCACTGAGGTTAGAAGACCTTATGATACAGAAATATTACTTTGCAGAGGTAGATGGAAATAGTAGGAAATGAAATGTAATACCATGACACACACTAGCACAAACAAGAAAAAATATCAGTCTAAGAAAATGTGGCAAAACATTAACAACTGTTAAAGCTAGGCAAAAAGCAGTATTTGGGTATTCACCATGGTATTCTTTATCTTTGTCTATGTGTTGGAAAAATTTAAATATAGATGTGAAAAAAGAATGAGTCACTCTAGGAACCTAGGCTGCCAGATGGGAAGTGGGGGAGGGGGAAGTTGGACAAAAAGGCTGGATGTCTTAGGCTTGCAACACCTGGAGCCCAAGGGCCTGGCGTCTTTCCCTGCCTCTCCCCTAGGCACTCACCTGAAGGGTGTGCTCAATGGCATTGGGAAAATTTTTCAGAGTACAAATAGGGATGGACTTCTCTGGTGGATCTTGGCTGGAACTGTACGACTCTGTCAGGAAGGGGATCACCACCTGCACATTGCCCTTGGTGCCCAGCGTGCCCGACTCCAGCAGCGGCTTCCGGTAGTAAACACAACGTCTGTCCATGTACATGCCTGGGAGAGGGGGATGAGACATGGGAGAGGGGGATGAGACATGAGAGCAGGGAAAGCAATGTCAGAAAACAGGAAGACCAGAAGCCCTCACGGACACACAACTTTGTCCCTGATCTCATCCGCTTCCAACTTACGGGCATCTACATTGTCCAGAGCATTGGCCACACCATTTAGGTTTTGGAAAAAATCATCATCATAGATACGCTCTGTGTCAGGACCCACACGATTCTGGTGGCTTGTCACCCGGATGTGCGGATTCATCAGGCGCACAGCTGCAGTGGCTGTGTCAGACTTTAACTTCTATGGAAGTGAAGGGTAGAGATGGGAAAAGAGAGCTCAGTTACTTGTGCGTTCCATCAGCAAACATCCAGAGCTGTCTGCCTGAGGGGTAATTTAATGCCAAAGAACCAGGATCTGAGTTCTGGAGGCTTCCTGGCTTAGCAGGAGATGCAGACTGTGTCAGGCCAGGATTGTGACAGATATGCCAAAAGGTTAGCTCACAGTTCGAGTACCTGTCTTACAAGCACAAGGTCCCAAAGTTCGATTCCTGGTACCAAAAATAGAAAAAGAAAAAAGCAGAAGACAAGTACACCCTGGGAGACAGTGTGGTTCACAACAATATTTTAAAATTTTGTTTTGTTTTGAGACAGTCTCACTTTGTAGTTCAGTCTGGCCCTGAGCTCACTATGTAGCCCAGGCAAGCCTCGAACTCACAGTAATCCTTTTGCCTCTGCCTCCAGACTGCTGGATTACAGGCGTGAGTCACCATGCCCAGCTTGTTTTGTTCTGTTCTTTCTTGCCTACCCAACACTTTCTGCTTTTTTTTTAAGGTTTTTTGAGACATGGTCTCACTTTGTGGTTCAGGCTGGCCCCGAGCTCAGCCTCAAACTCACATGACAGCAATCCTCCTGCCTCTGCCTCCCAAGTGCTGGGATTACAGGCGTGAGCCACCACGCCAGGCACTGTAGTATGTGGTACTGGTTGCTGCTGGGGTGAGTCTCCACACCCAGTATTGTATGTGGTTTGTGGGGAATGGAACCCGGGCCCTTGCGCTTACAAGACAGGCGCTGGAACCACTGAGCTAACTCCCCGGTCCACCTTCTGCTTTTTAAGGTGACAGCAACCAGGTTTGGAGTAGATTTTCTCTCAGCTACAACCAGGTGCTGGCACACAGCCGAGGACTTTTCAAAGCTCAAGTCTGGTCACATACCCTCCTCTTCCCAGAACCTGCCCCTAGCTCCCACAACCACTTTGGTTAAACTAAGGTAGTATTTGGGACCTCTTCCACACAACTAGGGTGCAAGGGCTCTTATCTGGGCCTGGAGCAGGGAGGGCACTATAGTCACCTCATCCTCCAGGGCTTCATGGAAATGAAGCCTTCCTTAACCACCATAATCAGAGCTGCAAACCAACCCAATCTAGTATTCTCAACTTCCTTTATCTTGTTTGCTGTTACATTTGTAGACAGCTCATCAGGAATAGTTACTGTATCCTTTACTGTTACATTTTATCAATTGTTACTGTTTCTCTGCTCTCTCACACCAGAATCTTTGTGTTACCTCTACTGTTATCTCATCCCCCTAAGACAGTACCTCTCCCTCTATAGCTATCTGATGAATAAATGAATCAATGAATAGGGCCAAGCAAAAATGACACCATTCTCTACAGAAGGCTTCCCAGCTAGAACTCTATAAAATCAGTTTTCATCTGTGCAAGAGTGGCCCTGGCTGGCCAAACTACAATCTTCAGAAAGGCCTGGTTCCAAGGCTAGCCTCTGGCTAGAGCCTGGAACTTCAATTTCAGAAAGATGCCCACCATTCCCTACAGTGTTGCAGTGGTCACAGTGGCTCATTGTGTCTAAACTGTCCACACAACACTGTAGTTTATGCTAAACACTTTCTTTCCTTCTGGGACTCCAGGATTTATAGATGACCAGCCAACTCTATCAAGCTTCCCTGGCCAGTGCAATAACAACTCTTTTTATAATGTATTGTTATAATTTGTAACTTGGGAAATTAAGAGTGTCCTATGCAACTCCAGCGGGAGAGCACGCTTAGAAACTTGAAGATGACTTCATCCCATGAGCCTTTTACTTTGCGAAATAATTGTGCTTTGCATCCTTTCTCTGTAATAAATCACAGCCATGATTATGACAATTTGCTCAGTTCTGGGAGTTCTCTTAGTGAATTGCTGAACTTGAGAATGCTAAGAGGTCTAGAAAAAAAACCATGAAAATTCATAAGATTCAATGGAGGAATACATACTAGTGTTTGTTGAACGAATGACAGAAACTAAGGAAAAGAAGGATCAAAGAAAAGACATCCAAAAAGAGCTCTGCCAAAAAGAATGGGAACATGAAAAAGACAGAGAAGTGAGCTGACAAGGCCAACCTCCTACCCCCGACGGACTCACCGTAACATCCCAGGGCCGGAACAGAAATTGTCGGTTCAGATTTGATTTCTCAATGGTATCCATATCTGTAACAACAATTTCTCCACCTTCCCCGCAGCCCAGTCCAATCATGGCAAAGTTCTTGAGCAGCTCACAGCCAATGGCCCCTGCTCCCACCTAATCAGCAGCCAAGAGAGACAATATCGGGCTGGTCAGGGTGGTACAGGTCGGAGCAAAGCCACTCATCATTCCTCACTTCTCCTGGAGCCAGCAGGAAAGGGAAAGAGGGTCTAGTGCCCCATCTGCAGGTCTCAGGGCTTTAGAAAATGACCCACAGTCATCTGAAGGCATCACAGCGGGGCACAAGAACGGCTGCACCAGTCTTTCCTTGTAGATAATAAAAACAGCAAAGGGTATACGATATGGGTATAAAAACCAAAAGACCCTCCCCTCGGGATGCAGAAGGCACAGTGAGAGGCTGGGGAGGCGAACAAAGCTGATATCCAACAGGATCACTCACCAGGAAGTACTTCTGCTTGCTCAGCTTCTCTTGTAGATCTGAGCCAAACACAGCCACCTGCCCATCATAACGGTTCTGGCGCTGAGGAATATGAAGAGAGGATGGTCAGAGAGGAGGTTCCCCAGAACACGCCCCAGCTCTGCCTTTGCAGGCTCCACTCACATACCGGGAGGCACTTCTCCTCTGTGATAGCCTCTCTGTCCTCTGGAAGACATTCAAGGGCATCAAAATACAGCCATTGCATGACAGGCATGAACTTCCCAGAGCAGGCCTGTGAGAGGTACGCCAGAGGACGTAGTCAGTGGTTCATCAAGGCCTGACGCCAATGGACAGCAAGCAACAGTCAGCCAGGCTCCGGGCTCACCCAACCCAAGCTGACCTTCATGACCTCTTGGGCAGCAAGACCCCCAATGAATGCGTTCATGGGCGCCAGATCCCCGGCAGCCACATAAGCTAGGTTCCGGATAAGGCTCTCATCCAGGGTGTCCTGCTGCACTGCTCGCAGGGCTCTTGCATTCACAGCCTGTGCTAGGGCCACCAGTTCAGTTGCATCCTCCTGGTGGGCAGGAAGGAACAAAGTGAGGCCACGTCAGGCCACTCTGTGGGAAGGGAAAGTAATAGGTAGAGGCATGGGGGGCCTCTGGTACCACCGACCTCTGTTCTAGTGAGTCTGCCCCCCCCACCTACCTCATTGCGGGGTCGAGGAGGCCTGCTGTGCTGAGCACAGAACTGGTGCAGGGCCTGGAAGCCAATGTGCAGCTGGGCGGGGCGAGAATACTTGGCGAAGTCCGTCATTACAAACTCAGGCTTGGCCAGTGCGGCTGGCAAGGATCTCTGAGGGGGGCAGGGCATCAGAGCCAGAAGAGAGGAATGGAGAGCTCGGAAATATCTAGAACCACCGGCCGCAGCCCACTGCCCTGACCCGCATACTCACAAAGCTAATCTTCTTGGGTACTTTGACCTGACTGACGATGCCTCCTCGGATATAGTCGGAGAAGTTGGAGGTGTCACAGATGCTAAAGGTGTAAGGACCTATGGTGGATGAGGAGGCTGTCACATACCCGCCCTCCCTAAACCCGCAACATCTACATAATGAGGAAAAAAATGTCTCTGAGCCAGCTCAGACCTAAGAGCCACCTCTTCTCCATCTGGACATCAGAAACCAACTCCTCTCTGCCTTAGAGCTAGCTCAAACCCCAAGAGACCCTGTGTCCCTGGCCCCAAGTCTACACTGGAAGACGTCTCCTCTATCTAAATCAGCTCAGGCACATGGGGCCTGCTCCTCTGCTCTCCCAGCTATTACTCCAGAGGACTTTCCCCCTCCGCCCAGATACACAAGGCCCCTTCTCGCAAGAACACCTCCAGCATAACAGCTCCTCCTCCCTATACCCACCTGTTCTGGTAGGACCAGAGGGAATTCTGCGCCTGGTTCATCTCAAGCACTCAGGTTATGTCTCCTCTGACTCTGAGCTCAGGGACAGGTCTTTCTCTGAAGCCCTAGCCAGTTCTCTTCCGGTGCCCCAATGGCAATAGCTCACCCAGCACTTTGATCTCTATGGGCTGACTTCTGTTGAGCTCAGTCATGCCTTGTACTTCGGAAAAGGACACAAAGTCACCACTCTCAAATCCATGTCGGGCCTCATCCAGACAGGTAACCACACCAGGGTTGTCCTGGTCAAAGGAGAGTGACCTCAGAAGTAGGCCTGAGGAACTGGAAGCTGACAGGGAGGATGCCACTACTCATTTGCCTGCCTGCACCCAAAGCGAGTCTCCTCACCTTGGTGATCATAGAAACCATGGCACTGAGTGGCTGCTCCCCATTAGAATCTGTGAGAACCATTTCTTCTCCGAAGTCACAGAAAAGCTGCCTGTAGAGAGAAATAATAGGACTGATGCCAAAAGCCCTTGTGCACACTGCGGGCTTCATGTGTCCTTCCAGGAGCAGCGGACACAGCTGAGCACAAAGCCCATCACTGAGAGGATCAAACATGCTCAGGCCACACAGGAGTAAGCACATAGAACCCCAAAACTGGGATAGACTAAGGGACAGTGTGGGCTGTGACAGTCTGGGGGTCTGTCTGAGCCTGGTAGGGTGGGAGAAAAGGAAGCAAAGGTACCACTCACCCAAATAACCCTCGAGTGTCTGCCACCACCAGCTTGATGCCATGGCTATGACAGAACTGTCCCACTCGAAGCTGGTCCTCCAGGGGGCTGTTGGTGAGGACTACCACCTGTGGAAAGAGAAGCAGAGCCTCGGGCCATGGGCAGGCACTGGGGGCACTGGGGCCCCTTTTTGGGGCCAGCCCTCTGGGCAACCTGCTGTTAGTTCATCTGCTAAGGGTGAAACTTAACAAGTTTCCAGACCATCTCAGGAAAGTTAGGGGTAGCTGGGTGCAGATTCGGGAGAACAGCTGACTCATCTACTTGACAAACACCCACTGCTGCCTGCCCACGCCCCTACCATACCCTTCGAGACACTCAGGAAGAAGGCTTCTCTCCAGCCAAAGTCTGAGCTCACTCTCACCACACCCACCCGCTCCTGGTTCTCAAGACACCTGCTCAGCAGGTTTTTGCAATTCTGCTTTTGGCCTGAATGCCCATCTCTATCCACCTGGGTGAGCTCCTATGGCTACGTCAGGATGTGTTTGTGGTGCCCGGCCCTCTGGGACCACTAGGGCAGAATCTTGGCTCCCATAGACCTTTTTTTAATCTACAGGTTTTAATTAGCAAACATCCATATAACCTTTACTGGGTGCCAATTGATACTCTACATGCTTACCCTTCACAGGCTACATGAAGTCAGAACTGCCACTGGGCCCAGTGTGCAAACAGGAAAACTAAGGCATGGGGTCCAAGCATCCTGCCTGAAGTCACACTCAGCAGGGCAAGGGCAAGTCAACTCCTGCAGCCACGACTACTTACTACACTGCCCTCCTGAGATGCACGTTATCTTCCCCTGAAAAAGCAAGGCCCGGGCTCTCACTCTGCCCGAGTCCTCTAGGTGTCCCAGCTCAGCCTGAACAGACTAAGAGGGTCTCGGGGAGAACTGGAAGGAGGATGAATGATGTCTCAAGTACCTGGAAGCCACTAAGGAAGTCCTCGACGAGGGGCCCAGTGTAGGCAGTGACAGGTACATAGCTGTTGAGCTCAGCAAGACGGGGCTGGGTCACCTCAGCTCTATTTTTTCCGATGTCTTCCTCCCGCAGGTAGAACTGGCAAGGAAGAGGAGCAGCAGGGAAGGAGTGCAGTGGCTGTGGCACACAGAGGAGTGGATGCCTCGGCAGGGACAAGGGCCAAGGAAGACGTACCTGGGAGGAAAGGTCAGCCCACTGGGCTGTGCCCTGGTCATGCAGGGTGACAGCCTTCACTCCACCAAGGATGATGTTCTTAGCAATCTCCACGCCCAGGCCCCGCAGGCCCGAGACCAGGACAATGGAGGTCTGGAGTCGCTTCATTGCCTCATGGCCCAATACATACCTGCCAAATTAAGGGGCACTCGGAGTCAGGGCCTGGCCTGTCCAACCCCAGCCTCAGTGCCCCCACTCCCCCCAGCCAGGCGTCCACCCCACTCACAGTTGCCGGGAGTAAAGGCCTTCATCTATGTCTGCTTCATTGCCGTTCTTTGCCATTCCCTAGGGATGGAGAGCCGGAAGAGGTTCAGGGTATGGACGCACAGGTACACAGGGGTGATAACGAACCCTCCCACCCACCACCACTTATCGGTCTTTAGGAACAAGACACTCACGTTGGTTGGCACCGAGGGCACTTCGGACAATACAGAATGGGCAGAGGAGCAGTTAGAACCCGACTTTGGATCAGGCCCGGACACGCGACGTTTCTTGGACAGCGGCGAGCTGGACATCTAGAGGGAAAAAGGAGGGCTGGGGCTAAGCCTGGGGCATGTGAGGATATGCCTCTGCCTCTTCGTGTTACTGTGTGGTAAGGAAGACTAAGGCACTAACAGCTACATGTCACAGGACAGAAGGGCACAAGGTCACACTGCTTTTGGATCTAAGATCTGAACCCAGCTGGTGTGGTTGGCAAATTCATGGTGTTGACTACTATGCCATTTTCCTCTCCGTAGCCCAGGGTGAGGCAGGGACTCCAGTCCCATGGGACGAATGGAAAAATACAACTGAGACACAACTGTGCTCATGGCAGGGTGAGAGAAGGGATGTGGATTTGGGGCAGACTGTTACTTTCTTGCCACTCCCTGACAGTTACCACTTAGCCCCTCTGAGCTCTGCGTCTCACCTATAAAGCAGGGCTGCTGGCTCAGCAAACCTTTCCTTTGGGGCCACTGAGACAAGAAAGAACAGACTACTGACCTGGCCCAAAGGAGGTGAGCAATGCCAGCAGCCTATTTCCTCATTCTCCTCCCCCTTAATGCCAGGAAGAAGGGGGCAGGTTGGGTAGGGGACAGAGGGAGATGGCACGATGGCAGGAGGTACTCTGCTGAGAACCTCACCCCAGTGGGCTTCAGGGAGGAATTTTAAAAGCCCAACTCCTTCACCCCCAGCTTTGGAAGGAACTCAAGTCCAGACCAATAGGAAAGGCTTCCGGGAAAGAAAAAACACTTCCGCAGTCTCATCTGCACCCAAGTCCCTTAAAAAGGTTAACCATAAAAAATATACTTCCTAGGAGTCTTCCCTGTGCCACATGCGAAAATAAGCACTTTGAGCCTTATCTGTCCTCAGATCATACCCGTGAGGTTTGGACTACTACATGTAAGGCTCCTCAACTTGCACAGAAGGGAAAAATTCATTCAGGGATGTTTGGTAACCACGGATTCTATAGGCAGGCTGTATCGGGACCAGACCAGGATAGGATCTGCTGATGAGGCCCAAGCCACTTCCCAGTGTCAAGTTTCGTCCCTCTAAGGTGCTGACCCCTCAGGGTCAAGTGACTTACTGAGGGTCACATATTAGGTCTCAGAGATAGTGGGTGGGGGGTAGATCCAGATGCTGGAAATCCACAGGACTGGGTCACTTCCCTTACCCCCGGGGTTGTTTGGAGCTAGGAGCTTTGCTTACAGCCCAGTTTTGTTTACACAACCCCTCCTACACTGAGCATTCCGGATATCCAGTCACGCCATATACCACCAATGTACCTAAGACTCCATCTTGGCACCTGTCACACCCGAGCACTAACTGCAATGACAAGGGCTCCTTGCCATCTACTCAGAGCTTACAGCCTGTCAATCACAGGGTAAAAGCCTTTGTCCAACCCCAACAAGGCCTATGAACTACATAACCCCACGCCCACATTAAGGAGAAACAAAGCCCCAGACACCTCTACTCACCTGCACAGAGTCACACGGCATCAGTTTGCCAAATCTTCCTGTGTGATTGGCTTTGGGCTCAGCCAAGAGGGCTAAGGTGAAGGGAATAAGGGGAGGCAGGAAACTGGCCAGGCCCCTCAGCTTGCCAAGTAAATTACTTGAGATGCTAAGAACAACCTACACTTAGTGAGCCTGGAGGGAAACAGACAATTCCCATTTTTCACTCATTGGCTCTCTGACCCAATGTAGGGATCTTATTTCCTCTGAGACCCATTTCTCCGAGAGCTGGGACAAAAGAACTATTCTTAAGGGGTTGCTAGAAAGATTACAGCAGCCCAGGTCTGTGGTCAGAACTCAGGGACGTGAGGGGGCAAGCTTCATCATGAGCGCCTGCAGAGGCCTCCATTACATAGTTATTTCCTTGCTTTGTCATTGGTCTTAAGGACACATAAACCAGAAATAATCCAGGGCCAGAGAGCTCTTTATTATTTAGACTTTTTACCTCTGGACACTAGTGCTGGCAGCAGCAAGTGTCTACAGGTTTGGGATGACCACTCAAAAGTGGATTCTTACTGCCAAGATTTGAAGCAAGCTTGTCTAAAAGGCAAGCAGAAGTCTGGGACAGACAGTGAACATCCTTGGACAAGAGCTGAATGGGGAGGGGGCAATAGCCTTACTTCCTCAACCCGTGACCCAGTCCCTATGGACATGGACTCTGTGGAATGGCTGGCAAAGCTGAACTGGGGCTTTGTTCCAAAACTTACCTGGAATCTCCAAACAGATGACTGTGAAGCCTGAGAGTGCTCTACCCTCAAAACCAGAGATGGGTGAGGGGAGGAGTCCTGGCTTAGGTTTGAGCCCGGGCAGGTTCAAGGCCACGTGATAAGGACAGAAAAGGCAGGGCACAGAGAAGGGATGTTATGTATGCTGGGGTATGGCAAGGTTCCCAGGAGGGGATAACTGAGAAGTCCTTAGGCACGTGACTTTGGGAACCCGGCAGTGGATGGCTGGGCCCAAGGTGCTCTGAGGGAGAAGAGAAAGAAGATGTTATCAAACCCAGTGGGAGGAGTAAACCCCAGGTGTCAAGAAGGGCTCAAATCTGGGTGTTTGGAAAAGGATTATTTTTGGGAAGCCCTCAGACACTGCAAGGAGACAGATTAATTACTCGGAGAAGTTACATAGAACCTGAGGATGCTGCAGCAAGATATGGTCTAGGGAGAGGAGTATGGTCCATCAGGAAGATGCTGGGGCCTTGTGGTGGGGGGATCTTCTGGTGACAAGTGCTGGTAGCAGAAAGAAAGCATTCATCAAAAGTCATAGAGTCACAAGAGGAAAGGTATCTCACATTCATGCTAGAGTTCCGGAAGCTAGGAGACTGCTGGGGGGCTGGGAGAAATCTCTGAGGACAGACCCTTGGGAATGGATTTCTAATGGAATACTGGGACTCTGTGTGGATTTCTGACAGGCTATTCTAGGTACTATACTGCTCTGATGGAGGGGAGGGGTAAGACGAGCCCGGATAGTTCAAGGCTTAAGATAGGTAAGCAAACACTGGTTAAGTCTCCAAGTAGATTGAGTTTTTCTGACCAATTATGTTTGAACCCACAGAACCTCTGAGAAGAGGGTTTCTATTTTGATGGAGGACAAGTTGGGCCTGTTGGAGGAAGGGACAGCTGACAATGATCCTGGGATTCTGAGACTGAAAAACAGAAGCTCTGAAGAGAATGAAGACCTTAAAAGGATCAGAGGGCAGATTCTGAGGCCTGATGTGAAGACATCTGTTTAAAGAGAACCTGGAACCCTGCTTATTTTTGAAAGCAGACATGCGGGTCTAGGGTGGGGCTGGGGAGGTGATTGGCAGACCAGAGTTGAACCTTACAGGGTTCCCCAGAGTAGACAGAGGCAAGGGATGTCTAGTGGAGGATTACATGTCCAAACAGCTCCCCCATGACAACTGGTCCTCTGAAAGGCTCTAAGGAAAATACTAGGGGTTAAGGATATCTGATGTTGAAGATGCTGAGGCCTGTGAGCACTGGAAGCATGAAAAAGGGGAAATTTTCTAAAAAAAAAAAAAAAGGAACATCATTGAATCCCGATCGTAGGAAGGAGCCTCTAATTACAGATGCTGAGGGGGTCTCTGATGGAGGACGCTAGGTACAGGGTGGGGCTGGGAGGCCTGATACAGGTTAGAGTCTCAGACGGGAAGTCCAGGACCAAAAAGCTTTGCACACGGTCTTATCCTCGTGGCAGCTCTGATAGAAAATGCTAAAGAAATGAACGCCACACAGATCTTCCCTGAGGTCGGGCTCCACTGGGAAGACATGCGGGCAAAAACTGAAGAGCTAGCTAGGAGCTGTCCCATGGGATTCTGAAGTAGGTCTTTAACGCTATACAATGTTGAAGGGTTTTCATCAGCAATGCTAATCCCAGGGTCTTTACGGAAGACTAGGAGGGCAAGATCTCATCTTCAATGCAAGATTCGGAACGATTCGAAGATGCTGAGCCTGACTCGGTAAGCAGATCTGGGGGTCTGGTTCCAAGGTCAGATTTCAGAGCCCGAGGGAGTGGAATGGTCCCAGATTGGAAATATCAGCCCCGCCCCGGGATCTAGCCCCCTCCCGCCTCCCCTAAAGCCAGAGTCAACCCACACCTCAGCCCCGTACAACGCTGGCCCAGGTCCTTCCAATACCTCCCGAAACCCCTGCCCTGGCCCAGGTACAGAGAAAAGCTATTTGTTACCAATGCCGGTTCCCCGGGTCGCGCCGCCGCCAACTCCTCAAGGAGCCGAAGCCAAGCCCGGCCGCCACCCTCCTCCTTCTCCTCCCCGCTGCCTGGCCACCTAGGATCGTCGCTTTCTCCTCCCCCAGACTTAGTGGTATGGTCTTCCCACAACCTCCTTCCCCTTAGCCGCTGACACAAGATGGCGACTGCGAAGCCAAAGGCCGGAACAAAACCTTGGGTCCCACCCCCAAGAACCCGGATGTGAGAGGACCACGCCCACTTTTGAATCACGCATGCACTCCTTTCCATTTGACTCATTTGGCTAGAAAGGGAACGGCTCCACCTGGTGGCGACTATAGCAGTAACTGCAGGAAACATAAAACAAGAAGCCACGCCCACGAATATGAATAAAGAATGATCTGTTGCAGGTAGGCTGTTAAAGAAACCATGGAAAGACCTCAAGGCCACGATTACTGGTTATCAATTATGCATGAAGCTGAGTAGTGGTTGACTAACACCAGGCAACCAGAAAGCAGATGTTAAAACATGGCACCCACACCCACTGCTCATGAATAATTAATGATACTGCAGCAGCTTGGAAACCAAGGGGACCATGTCTATGTCTCATTTATGAATAATGCATGAGATTTTGGTGGGTTGGAACAAAAGGGATAGGCCCGCCCACTGCTGCATCTAATACTCTGCAAGCAGGGAAATGGGGCTACTGCAGGGAAAAAGCACTCCCCTTGCTCCTGAATAATAAATATTGCTACCGCAGCAGCTCAACCTGGAAACTCAGGGAGGTCAAGAAAGGTCCCACCCAGCTCATGAATTATTCATGAGGCAGAGTGGTCAGACCCACCCAAGATAGCTCCGCCCAGGGATCATCACACTATCCTCAGGACAGTACGGTCCTGCCTTCCTGTTCCCAAGTAGAGGAGCATGACCCATGGAGCCGCAGGGGAAACCCAGGGGAGTGCAGGCCCTTTCTCCACCCTAAGAAGTTTGGTCCAATCAAATACAGACTCTCACTGAATACCTCTGACAGCCGCCTAAGTTTGCACAATTGTAAAACTGATAACAGTAATATAAATCATGGAGATGAAATGCGTTATTATGAAAATCAGGGAATATGAATTACGAGAAGCCTAAGAACAGAGCAACCACAAGGTACTGTTAAATTTTTAAAATATATATGTAACACGCAAAGTTATATTTACATTAATGTAAAATTAGTTACAGGTGAGGATGTAACCAGCCACTGGACAAACCTCAAACTTTCTCCATCTAGAAATCAGAACAGTAATAGTAACTTACCTTGTGCAGGAGGTGGGCTTTTGAGGGCTTTGCCCCCTGTATTAGGGACTGGACCCAGGACCTTTGCAATGAGCTATATTTCTAGCTATTTTTACATTTTTTAACTTTGAGAAGGATCTCACTAAATCACTGGCCCCACCCTTCAGGCTCTGTGTTGCCTGGATTGGTCTCCTGGCCTCAAGGGATCCTCCTGCCTCGGCTTCCCAACTAAGCTGGGGCTACAGGCACACCACCATGCCCAACAGGAGCAATACTATTAAATTAGGAAAAGGACATTATGGCATTTGGTTTAGATTACAAACTCTGAACTAGACCGGGTTTGAATCCTAGCTTCGCCATTCACTGCGTGAAGTTAGGCAGTGTACTTACCCTTCTTATGTTCCAAGTTTCCTTATCTATAAAGCAGGATAATAATAACCTACCCCCTAGAATTGCTGTGAAGATAAATGGCATAGATAAAAGTGGCTAGATGAAGGTAAGCTAATCTTATCAACATGTGCCTTTTTCGGGCTTACACAAGGTTTGTCAAAGATCACACAACTTGCAAGAATAGACGGGATATGAATCGAAGAACCTCAGCTGACAGTCTGGGGATTATTGGACTATTAAAGAGTGAATGATGTAGACGACTTCATGCCTTCGCTAGAAAGTAGTTTAAATCCTAGTATTGGTAAGAGAAGGCCTACGGCGGATCAGGCGGATCATTCGGATAAAGCTACAAACACCCCACCCCTCATAAATTCTGCACAGAGCCTCTAGAAACGCCTCAGAAAACTCACATTGCTACTCACCTTGACTGGTTATTGTACGAACAATCAATCAATAAACTCTGGTTTGCGGTACAGTCAGTACGGCTCTTCGGCTCTTCGGCACGCTCTCTCGGGGAAAAACTCCCAGGCTAACGCCTCCAGTGGGCCAGGTGCGAAAGAGACAAAAATCAGCTCCCCACTACGGCCCCACCTCCTCATGAATAATACATAAAGCCGCCGCCAACTAAGGCCCGGCAGCACTACGTCCGCTCAGGACTCAGGAAGAGCCTGGCGGACCGACTGCTTCCGAGCCTGAGTAGAGGAGCTCTGGGGCCCGACGTGCCCAGTATCGCAGTTCTGGGTGTTATATAGGCACGGAGACCTCATCGTACCTGAGGTCACAAGGGCCAATGGAACGTTCACAACGCCACGTCGGTCCCAAACGTGCTCACTGTCAGCAAGTCCCGCGGTGAAACAAGCCCTCAATTCATGCTTTTACTGTTATTAACTGCAAACTTCTCTCCCAACCCCTGATTCTGTTCACGGACAGAGTATTCATACACAGACCCTAAGCCTCCCCCAACCTCCCGGCAAGTCCTGCCTCCGAAGGGTATTCTCCAAAACAGATTGCCAAATCCTGCCCGAGTCCCCAAACATCATCTACTAAGAGTCTACTCAAAAGCATGCACCCCCTTAATGCTACCCCCAGGCCCAGAGCTTCCAAATATGCCCACGGGGAGATCCCTAAAGTTGGAATAAGACTAGCGCTGTCTTCCAAATGCTGTCTAAGAAATTGGGGGCAAGGTGCTTCAGCTCACCCCCAGGGCTAGGCGGGAAGCCTCGCTTTCCTGCAGAAAAGGAGCCGAAGCCACGAGGCAACGGAAGAGCAAACCACCTCGGTCTTGCAAGGACTACTTTGCGCGGAGCTCTGAAGCACGGAGCCTCAGAGGGCCCCCTGTCTAGAATGTACCACAGATGCTTCTGTAGAGGGGAGTTTGCCCCTGCTTCTGACCCTCTAGCGTCTAATTTGCACCCAGATACCCCTACAGGATGTGGTGCATTCCAAACGCGTGAGGCATGCTGGGGGTAGTAGTCCCGTCTTGCCGGTGTTTGGTGCACGTGGTGGGCATCAGCGGCCAGAATACCGAAAAATGTAAGCCTAGGCTGAGGATTTCCAGGAGCTGTGTTCTGCGGGGATGTGAACAGGGAACGGAACATGGTAGTCTCCCCAGGTGAAAAGGCACATTCATCCTACAGATGGAGAAACTGAGGCTCAGTTGGCGAAAGGGTTCTTTCATTTGTCCTTTATGGAGCTCAAACTGTGGGCCAGGTGTTGGGATTCCTCCTTGACTTCATGGAACTAATATTCTAGCCTGAGCCATACCATAAAACATAACAAATAAGCAAAAATCATAGTTTCACACAAATATGCATTACAATAGATTCCTTGAGGTTATATGATTTTTTTGTTTTTTGAAATAGGGTCTCAAAAATGTAGCCCAGGGGCCGAGGATTTAGCTCAGTGGTTCCAGCGCCTGCAGGTGACCACATACAACAATGCCAGGCATGGTGATTCACGTCCACCAGCAATCAGTACCACATACCACAATGCCAGGTGTGGAATTCTAGCACTAGGGAGGCAGAGGCAGGAGGATTGCTGTGAGTTCAAGGCTGGCGTGGACTACATAGTGAGTTCAGGGCCAATCTCAACTATAAAGTGAGACTCTGTTTAAAAAAAAAAAAAAAGCCTGCTGCAGTGGTGCACTCTTGTAATCCCAAGGTTAAGGCAAGAAGATGCCAAGTTCAAGTACTGCCTGTGCAACTTAGTGAGACCCTGTCTCAAAATAAAATATAAAAGGGGCTGGAGATGTGGGGATTTGACTCAGTATGAAGGCCCTGAGGATGGGGCTAGAATGCACAAAGCTGTGGATTTGATCCCAGCACTGAGACAGGGCGGGGGTGTGGGGGGGAGGAAGGAGAAGAAGAAGAAAGAGAACAAGAAGTGGGAGAGACAGAGAAAGAGAGAGAGAGAGAATATAATCATGTGTGCTAACACATACCTATAATCTCAGAACTCTGGGAGGCTAAGGCAGAAGACCCTAAAGTTCAAGCTCAGCTTGGGCAGTTTAACAAGTTAGCAAGACCTGTTTCAGTCAGTCAATCAGGCTAGGGATGTAGCTCCAGTGTGAAAGCCCTGAATTTGATGTCCAGTACTGTAAACCAAAACAAAACAAAAACCTAGACAATTTATGATAACTGCTTAATGCTATGGAGAAAAATATAATAAATTGAGGGGGAGTTTGTATGGGAAGATTGCAAATTTTAGACAGTGTGATCAAGGAAGGCTTTAATGAGATGATATTTGAGCAAAGGTATTTAACACAACAGGCCTTAGCCCCAAATCCAGTATCTCATATCCTGTTAGTGACCTCCATATTTGTTCATTTGAGAAAGATTTATTGATCATCTACTAAGTGCATGGCACTGGGGACATAGCAAGGAATATAGCAAGGAGACTGACTACCCTTGCATCCTTGCAATAATCAAAACACTCCTCCTGAATTCAGTTAGTTCCTTTCTTCCATCTATACTGGTGGTTAAACCCAGAAACACTCACCTCCGAGCTACACTGCCAGCCCATTTTATTTTTCACTTTGAGATAGTGTCACATCTACGGCCATGCCACTCTGAATGTGCCCGATCTCCTGATTCCGGAAGCTAAGCAGGGTTGGGCCTGGTTAGTACTTGGATGGGAGATAGTGTCTCACAAAGTTAAATTGCCTAAACTGGCAATCCTGCTGCCTCAGCCTCCTAAGCAGCTGAGATTACGGATGAGCACCACCACAGTCAGCCATAACAGAATTTCAAACAGCAAGTTACATAATATAATGTATTTTCTTTTGGGGGTTCCAGGGATTGGACTCAGGACCTCAAGCATGCTAGGCAAGCACTTCACTGAGGTACACCCCCAGCCAGATCATGCATAGGGCGAGCAGTCTGCCTGCTATGTGGGAAGGGACTGGAGGGAGAAAGTGGAAGCAGGGAAACTTCCAAGAGTCCAGGAACTGACAGAGCAGGGGAGGGAAACAGCAGTGGGATTCCATTCCACGTTTATTGATTGACTTCTTGTGGTGCTGGAGATGGAACTCAGGGCCTCACACATACTAGGCAAATCTACCACTGAGTTACAACCTAGCGCCAAATCTACTATTTTAACTCTCTCTCTCTCTCCCCCTGCCCCTCCTTCTCTCTCCCTCTCCCTCCATCTCTGTCCCTCCCTCTTTTTCTTCACTGAGCTACATCCCCAGCCACTTTTTATTTTTTGAGACAGGGTCCCACTGTGTAGTTGCCCAGGCTGTGGTGGTACTTGGGGTCCTCCTGTCTCCATTTCCACAGTGCTGGGATAACTGCTCCAAATGTTTTTCCTCTTTTTCATCTGTATTTGTGGGTTTTTGATTTAACCAACTGTAGATTTAAAAATTCCCATGTGTGTGTGGGTTTGAGGCTTATGGATTCTGGTTAACACTCCCTAAACAATATAATTTAACAACTACAACTCGTATTTACATAGCATTCAAATTGTACCCAGAATTGTAAGTAATCTACAGAGGACTTAAAAGTACACTGGTGGCGCCATTTTGCATGCCTCTTGGGCATGGGGGTGGGGGTGTCCTGGAGCCAACAAGGCAGATAGCAAGAGACCACTGTTTTCCATCCTTATTTGTTTTTGTTTCCTTTTTTCCATCCTTACTTGTTGAGGCTGGCTTCGGCAGTCTTTTTCCAAGTTCTATAAATTTACATATGAAAAATTGCTCTGCTTTTGAATGATACTGCCTGTTGGATTTTTACATTAGGTACACAACCATGTGATCAGCATCCCAAGCAAGACGTAGAACATGTCCATCATTCCAGAAAGCTACCTCCAAACCATTCCCAGTGAACTGTACCCTCCTCACTCAACCCTGCTCTCCTGGATTTCAAACTTCTCCGAAACGGAATCACGTTCATGTTTATTCTTATGCTGTAGGGGGTTGAACCCAGACCTTTTTGCACTGAGCCACATGCTCACAACCCCCAATCCCCTTTTTTTTTCTGGAAGCAGGGACTGAACTCAGGACCTTGTGCTTGACAGGCAGATGGTGGCACCACTGAGCTACCCCTTTTTTAGAGACAGGGTCTCACTAAGTGCCCATGCTGGGCTCAAGCTTGTGATCCTCGTGCTGCAGCCTTCCAGGGTGCTGAGATTTCAGGTATGCACCACCATGCCAAGCTGGCATGTTTGGGATTTATCAGTGTTAATAGCTTATCAGCATTTTGTCTCTTTTTCGAGGCAGGGTCTCCTACTGCAGTCAGGCTGGCCCTGAACTCACTATATAGCCCAGGCTGGTCTTGAATTCATGCCAGTCCTCCTGCCTCAGCCTCCTGAATGCCCGGACTGTAGGCACATACCACCAGATCCAGGAGTTCCCTTTTATTGCTGAGTTGTATTTCACTGCATAAACACTACAATTTTGGTTCCTTCTTGGCACTTTTGGGATTGTTCTCAATTTTTTGGCTATTATGAATACAGCCACTATGAATATGCACTCACGCCTTTTTGTTGGCATGTTTTCATTTATGTTGGCTAACAGGATGTTGAACTTCACGTTAAAGTTTTCCAGACTGGGTATGTACTACCACTAGTGAGGCAGGAGGGCCCCACGAGGGCCTCCCAGAAGCGGTGTGCAGGGGTAGGAAGGGAAGGAAATGTAGGGATGTCAGCTAAGGGAACATCCATCTGGGGACTCAGGCTTAGGGGGCTTTTTTGTTCCTATTTCCTCTCCCTCTGCTTTTCCTACCTCCATCCCAGATGAGCACATCCCACCTCCAGGCCCCCTTCTTTCTAGCTGTCCCCCACAGTGGATACAGGGTGGCGTCACAGTTCCAGCACCACTTGTCTTGCACCCTCTTGTCTCCCAAGCATGCTTGTGCCCCGAGTGGGTCACCGTGCTCCCGGCCTTGTTTCAGGGCTCAGCCCCTTCAAGACCCGAAAGGCAACCCCAGCTTCATGTTCTATAGAACCCAGCTATAGATCGGAGCAGTGGGGTGCTGTGGTAATTAATAGCTGTGGGGAATGGGGATGATGCTTGTAGAGGAAATCCCAGGACCTGGTCAGAGCTTCTAGATCAGAGCTTTGGCCTCCAGCCCTACCCTTGGGGTCATCAGAACTGAAGGGCCCTGAGTACCTAAGGTTTTCTCCACAGAGATGTCCCAGGGCACTGTCCCTAGCCCGAGGGGTCGGTGGGGACAGGGGCAGAAGGGTTCCTAGTCCTGGTTCTGACCTAGTCCAGCAGGACCTGTTGGACCTTCACAGAAGAGGGCATTTTGACCTGGCTACTGTAGGTTAGGGTGCTGGCCAGAACCCTATGTTCTGGTAGCTGCCACATGGCAGACTGTGAATACCACCCCAGCCACACAGTCACTGCTAGGGCATGAGAAAGAAGACATGCGAGATGCAGGCTTTTCAGCTTTTATTATAAAAAGATCATGGTTCCAGCCTAATGTCCCAACAAAAGTCACCACCAACTTAAAACAACTTCATCAGGGCTTCTGCCTAGGAAGCAGGCTAGAGAACAGAGGCAGGTCCTCCCTCAGACTACACAACGCGGCATCCATCTTTGCCCTGATAGACACACACATGGAGAGGCCAGTCACTGTTGCTCACTGGGCCTCATTGAAGCGGGTCACCATTGTCTTGTGCAGTGTCTCTTTGTAGGACTCGGTTGAGGTGACCCCGTAGGAGCTTCCCCGGGCACCCAGGCCGGAGCCCCGCACCCGTGTTTGGGCCTGTGTGAGGAAGGCAGGCCAGTCAGGTTGGTGCAGGGGGGAGTGCTAGGGACTGGGGCGGCTCCTATAGACTCACCTCAATGGGCGTGACAATGCCCTGCTTCTTGCGGCCCAGGCCGCTGCCTTCTTTCCAGCCCATGGCCTGGAGCATGCGACTTCCAATGTTGTCGCTGCCCAGCCCATCCCGGGTGGGCTGCTCAAAGTCACTGCAGGGGCGGCGTGGAGTGTGAGCAGAGCAGTCTGGCCATCGCCCCCCTCCCTGCCCCCACAGCTCTGGCCCTGAGACTCACACAGAGGCTGTGGATATGCCACCATACTTCCTCCTCTTGGGCTCTGGTGGCTCAGGGATGCCGTATTTCTCTCTGCGCTCAGCTGCACGGTCCCGGTACTTCATTTGCTGAAAGGTTGTGGGCAGGTATGTATATAAGAATATTGGGGGAGCCAGCTGCTGTTTTTAGGAACCATGGTAATGGGTGTGGTGGGCTCCCATGGGGAATGTGGTCTGGCCAACAGGTCACAGGGCCTGATGTTTCGGGCATAAGCAGCCGACTAGGTGAACCAGGAAGAGGCCAAACAAGAACAGGACGATGGATGGCTGTCAGGATGTACTTAGCCAAAAACCCTAAAGCCTCCCTGCCTGGGGAAATGGGGACCCGAGAGGGCCAGAATGGATGGCGCCCAGGACTGGGTCACATCGTACCTCCATGTCATTTTTTTCCAGTGCTTCTAGCTCATTTTCTGACAAGTGGGCTCGCCGATGAATCTCGAGGTTTTGCTGCAGGGGGACAGGACACGAAGTCAAGTGGCTGAGCTGGAGCCAGCCAGGCACCAGGTGCCCTGAGAAACCTCCCCATAGTCACCTTGTGGAGGCCCGAGAGCTGCTGGTGCCGGATAAGCGCTTCCTTGCTGGGGAACTGGCGCCGGCACAGCAGACAGGCCAGCTTCTGCCAGTCTGTGAGCTTCTCCTCCCGCTCGGGGCCTCCGCGCTCCTGCTCCTCCTCGCTGTCACTCTCTCCGCTATAGGCTGCTACCAGCCCGCGAGGTGGGCTCTGTGGACGGTAAGGGTGGGAGATGAGGCTTGGTCAGATCAGAGCTCCCCACCGCCTCCTGCCTCCCCCACCCCGGCACTCACTGGGCGGTCGTCGCTGGCCAGCTTAGGGAGATCCATGCTGGTGTGCTGTCTCTCGGCCAGGGCTCCCTGGGTGGGGGATTACAGACGCTGAGGGCTCCAGCGTGGGCCAGGAGGAATGAAAAGGTAAGGGCAGGGTGCACACGGGTGGCCACAACATACCTTCTTCTCAAGGATGGCGTAGCCAGCGTCTGCGGTGGCCGACTCTCGCCTTTCATCATCTCTCAGAGAGCTGATGGGCTGAAAGCTGTTTTTGAAGTTTTCTTTTTGCTTGTTGAGACTGCGGGCCCAGCGTTCCATGTCCTTGGCAATCTGGATGAGACTCTGAGGTGAGACTTCCAGGGCACTAACTGTATCTGCAGACCCACCATCCTTCCCACCCTGAAGCCTGCAAACCATGTGTCTAGTCAGAAGCAACACAGCAGGCTGCACTTGGCTCTGATTGCATCTTACAAACCATAAACTACTCTCAAACTCAATTTCCTCTAAACCCTTCCCCGGTGTCCCACCACACCAAGAACAAAGCCAAAGTCGTGACCAGGTCCTACAAGGTCCCCGGCACCTCACTTCCGCTGCTGGCCTTGTCTCGGAATTCTCCCTGCGCTTCCCTTTTACGGCCCCAGTTATGGTGGTTCATGAGACGTGGCAGAAAGCCTGAGGGGGGGGTGCTGTTTGAGAGGTGGACATCTGGGGCTGGAGGCAGAACAGGTGAGAAGCAGTGGTACAAGTTTTTATTTTTTGTGTTCAGGGTGGCCCTGAGCTCACTATGGAGCCCAGGTGACCTGGAACTCATAGCCATCCTCCTGCCACTGCCTCCTGAATGCTGGGATGAAAGGCATGAGTCACCATGTCCAGCACTGCTGCTGTTTATGGTTACTGGCACGTGCTGGAACCACTGAGCTAAATCTCTAGCCCACAAGTTTCTATTTTTCTGTCGTTAGTCACTATTGCTTCTCATTAGCCATAGCCCCTCTGGATGGTCACTATGTATTCCCGTTTTTCCTACAATGCACAAAGCTGCCTGTATATCATTTTACTTATTTTTGTTATTTTTTGAGACATGGTCTCACTATGCAGTTCAGACTGGCCTTGAGGTTGCTATACCCATGGTGATTCTCCTGTCCCAGCTTCGTGAGCACTAGGATAGCAGGTATGTACCACCATGACCAGCCTGTGTATCATTTTAATTTACATGTGTGACCTGATGCTACTTTCCATGATCTGTTTTCTTTTTTCTTTTCTTTTTTTTTTTTTTTTTAAGGTTTTTTGAGACAGGGTCTCGCTTTGTAGCTCAGGCTGGCCCTGAGTTCAGCCTCAAACTCACATCACAGCAATCCTCCTGCCTCTGCCTCCCAAGTGCTGGGATTACAGGCATGAGCCACCACACCCGGCACTGTGGTATGTGGTACTGATTGCTGCTGGGGTGAGTCTCCACACCCAGTATTGTATGTGGTTACCGG
>PVIR01016637.1:20525-36383 GCA_004026965.1 Petromus typicus | reverse complement strand
TTCCAAAAATAAAGAATCTAGGGATTTAGCTCAGTGGTTTCAGTCCCTGCCTTGCAAACTCAAGATCCCAGGTTCAGTCCTGAGTAATCACATACAACAATACCAGGTGTGGTGACTCTCGCCCACCAGAAATCAGAGCCATATACCATAGAGTAGGGTGTGGTGGCTCACACCTGTAATCCCAGCACTTGGGAGGCAGAGGCAGGAGGATTGCTGTGAGTTCGAGGCCTGCCTGGGCTATGTTATGGCAGAAAAGGAACCTGTTGATGCTCAATGACCATGCCACACACCAGACAACTGACAGGAGATTTTATTAAAGGGATGCAGCTCCCACAGCGGGAGCCTCAGGAGCTGGGGAGGACAAAGGGAAGAATAAAAGAGAAAAGGAAGGAAAGGAAAGGGAAGAAAGAGAGAGAGAAACAGAGAGACATAGAGAAAGAGAGAGAAAAAGAGGAAGAAAGAAGGGAGGATGGGGGTCAGTGATTTATAGGGGCCAAGCACACAAAGAAATTCTCCTTGATAGATGAATTTTAAAGGTAATTTGGGCCTGAGTGGCTGGCCTGAGTTGAGTCATAGCCTAGGGGAAGGGATGACTGTTAAATCAACCCTCCTGAGTTGGGGCATTTATGGAAAGATGGGGCCTGAGTTTTAAGAGATATGGCCTTCACAGTAAAAGATAACAGAACCTGGTAGGGGCGTTTGAGTAAAGAGTTTTGGCCAACACCAGAAAGTCATATTGTAAAGTTAGGTTGCAACTTTTCTAACAGGCTACATAGTGAGTTCAAGCCAACCTGAACTACGAAGCAAAACCATCTCAAAATAAATAAGTAAATAAATGCCAGGAATCCTGTGAAGTTTTCATTCATATGTTTCATTGTGATACATAGTTTTCCCATTAGTGTTATGAAAACCCAGCATTTTTTTTTCTGTAAGTTAAGGGATTACTGTATTAGAGTAGTTTTTCTTTTTAGGTTTCAAGTTCAAGTATTTTTGTCCTGTTTGGAAATTTATCAGAAAAGAGCTCAAGGAAATGTAAAGTTGAAATACTCAAGAAAGCACTGACCATAGCTGGAATCAGTTCATAAACCAAAATGCCTGCTCCAGGGGGGTTATCTGTGAGGTGTCTTCATGATTTATTTAGTATTTTACTGCAATACACATCTTCTACCCATGAAACTGAATATTGCTACCTGAGGCTGATCAACATCATATTTATTACCATTTCTCCAGGAGAGTTTTGTCTTTAGGCCTGGATTCTAAAATCTGGAATGATCTGTTATATTATCTATCCAGATGTTTAATGAAGTTTACCAAAATTTACACATACTCTAGTCATACATTCAGATGTTGAGTTAAATAAAGTGGAGTAAAACATAAAACATTATTAACTGTAAGAAACAGTGATCGATAAGAGGATCTCTAGTGTTTGGAGAAAAGTCTTGGAGTAGGAAAAACGGCTTTGTTACAAAGATAAGCACATAGGGGATGAGTAGAAATAATGATCTTCAGAGATGAGAAGGATTTCTGAGAACCAGTGTCTTGATCTCACTAAGTCATGTTCTAGATAAGATGCCCTATGTTATGGTTGTCTTCTTATTGTTTGTTTTCCAGGGGGTGTTTTGTATGATAAATCATGCAGGACTAAAATGAGATAATTGATGACTACAGCTGAAATTATAGATGACTACTATTCTATTTATCACAGACAAAACAAATTGAAACAGGAAATTTGATGCTATATGGTGCCTCAGATTCCCTAGTCCCCCTTCTCTGCTTTCCACCCTTCTGTCAATTGCTTCACAAATCGTGTCTATTTCTTTTGCATAAGTGATGGAGAAAGGAAGGTGGGATGGATGCTTTTCATCTTAGGCTGAACCAGAAACCAGTATGATTTCTGGGGTCTGAACATCATGCAGAAATGTCACCTGTCTCCTTGTTGAGGAAAACCAGCTCATAGTACTCAGTTTAGAAACTGCCCGCCAGACCAGAGAAAGAGCAAATAGGGTCATTTTCTTTCCTTGTCATCTCTTCCCTTTTCCTATTGATAAAAGTCCTCATATTTGCAGAATTCTAAAAGTAACTTTTTTTTCATTTATTTCAAATATTTTGAGTTTGTTTTCTGGAATCAGAAAATAATTCTCTACAATTGGTTTTTCATGTAAATCTTTTAATTACACATTTTACTATTTCTTATTTGCCCGATCACTGATTTTAAATGCCACTTTCATCTTTATAGACAGTCTACTTGAGTAAGGGACATTCTTTGATTCCATTTTGGAAAATATTAAGATGAAGTGCAAGAGGATTTCAACCTACCCTTAAGCATTATCAGCTGCCAATAGGCGGTTTTTGGCAACTGTCAAGGTGCAGTAACATACAAGTCCCACCCTAGGTAAATTTCTATGCTTCTCAAAGTTTTTTTTTTTTCTTCTTCTTCTTCTTCTTCTTCTTCTTCTTCTTCTTCTTCTTCTTCTTCTTCTTCTTCTTCTTCTTCTTCTTCTTCTTCTTCCTTCTACTTCTCCTTCTCCTTCTTCTTCCTTCTACTTCCTCTTCTTTTTTTTTTTCAGAGCTTCATGCTTCATTTAATTCCTTTTTTTCAATTGAAATCTTTATTGGTACATTATGTATACACACCATGATTGCATTCAACAATGAGAATTTGTACCAGTATATGACACAACTTATTTATCATGTTTCCCATAGCCCTACCCACCCTACCACCCCATCCTCTATATACATAAACTTTATTTCCTTTCTTTTTTGTTATGATTTCATTATTTTTCACCCTTCATTCCATTATGCTTTGAGTGTTTTCTATTTCACAATATATAACATGCATTCTAGAACTCATTTAAATCTTTATTTTTCTCATATCAGAGAAAAGATATGATATTTACACATCTGTGACCTATTTATTTCACTTATGAGGATGTCCTCAAGGTATGTCCATTTAAGTATAAATGATTCAAACTCATCATTTTTCATGGCAGAGTAATATTCCATTGTGTAGAAGAATCACAACTTCAAAGTACTTTCTTAACTAACAAATTCAGTTGATTCTTCAGGCAAAAAGTTTTCAGTTCGATCAACATCATTTTATTTGGGAAGTTATAGAATATTGTGACCTATTTTGATCTCTTGATCAAATCCATAACCTTATTTTGTGTATTTTAAAAATTGCGACTTTTGGGCTGGGGAGTTAGCTCAGTGGTTCCAGCGCTTGTCTTGCAAGTGCAAGGACCTGGGTTCAATTCCCGGTAACCACATACCAAACTGGGCGTGGAGACTCACGCCCAGCAGCAACCAGTACCACATACTACCGTGCTGGGAGTGGTGGCTCATGCCTGTAATCCCAGCACTCAACAGGCAGAAGCAGGAGGATTTCTGTGATGTGAGTTTGAGGCTGAGCTCAGGGCCATCCTAAACCACAAAGCAAGACCCTGTCTCAAAAATAATAATAATAAAATTAAAAAATAAAAATATGTGACTTTTTTATTAGGACAGTAACTGATAAGAAGTATATGAAAATATTTGTCTTGTTCCTATGAATGTGAAGAACAAATGAGGGTTATAGTGGTAATTTTTTCACACTGTATACTATATGAGGGATTTTGCACTGAGAAAGGGACTTCGTTTTAAAATTCTAGAACATTCTAGAATCTTTTATACAGTCTTAATGTATTTGTGTTGTCTTCAATTATTACTAGAATTCAACTGTATAATGTTATTTTCACTACATTATAAAATAAGTGATATATGTTTTAAAACTAAGTATACATGAATTTAATTATTGGTCAGTATTATAAGTATGCCACAACACCAACAGTGTCAGGATACATAACCAGGGGTAGATGTTCCCCTTTCCATGGTCTTCCAGTAATGTATCTCCCACTAATATCATTTGTGAGAGAGACAAAAGCTTGGCTTTATCTATACAGAGCACAACTGGTCAACATGTACAGAAATAAAATAGAAGACATATCTAATACATGGTTTTATATATATATGTATATATATATATATATATATATATATACATACACACACACATATATATATATGTATGCATGCATGTATGTATGTATGTATGTATGTATGTTATAGTGTAGTATGTTAAAGAACCTACTGGAGTTATCGCATTTAAATGTTTATACATTGTCTAGTACTTTTGTACATGTCTAATACTTTTATAATAAAAGTTAAAGATACAGTTTCTAGAGAATGCAACACTCAAGATTTTAGCTCCAACACTATTTATATTAACATTTAATTAGAACATTCATGAAACATTTAAATTTTTTCAGCTTTCTTTCCACTGCTGTGAATAGCATCCTGTTTCTGCCCTCTTTGGTTATCTCCCTGTAGGCCACTTCCCTCTGTGGGTGTGCACAACAGAATACACGATTTTTATACATTCACTCAGTCCTCATATTTACAGAACTCTAAAAGTGATTAATTGCAGATGTAGTAAGCCATTTAGGTTTTTTCTGCAAAGAAGAAAAGCCCATCTATTTAGTTTCCTTCTTAAACAATGAAATCCATGTTACCTTTCTCTGCTTTCTCTGTATGGAAATCATCTAAGAGTTCAATTTATTCTCTCAAAGTTGCAGAATAATATGACTTAGCTAGCAGAAGATGCTTATTTAAACGCGGAAGTACGACAATACTCCATAGATACATGATTTCCGTGAGTGCCCCATCTTCAAGTAAAATGTTTCCACTGCGTTCCTGGGACGCTCGTGGGGGATATCGCTCGCTAAGGATCTTGGCTTCAGTCATCAAGGAGGTTCTGACAGGGAACTTAAAGAAGTCCCGCAAAAGCATTTCCCATGTTTTCAGTACTTTGATAGCAATATTTTCTCTCTAGATGGTCTTTCCTATTGATAAAAGGCTTAATATTTTCCTTCGATAAAACAACCCAAGATCTAAATATGCAGAAGTGAAATAAACAGCCGACGAGGAGTCTCATCTGCGCCTTCAGTAGCCCGCTGCCGCAGTCCCTCTTCACCGCAGTCTGGAAAGGTGTCCTGACCCTCACAGCGCAGCTCAGATTTCTTTGCGGTGACCGAGGATGAAGCCTCCCCGATTACATCTGTCTTTCTGTTGGGAAATTGCCTTTGATGTCTCTTCTCCCAGCTATTTAAGTCTCATTACGAAGCTTTTTATCTACCAGAGATTTTCCTCTGGAACAGGCAAAGAAAAAATGTTCAGATGGAAAGTTTTATTGTTTATTTCCTTTTGTTACATTTAGGGTTGAATTCATTGATTCATTGTCTTGTTCTATTTTATAAAACATCTGTGCTGCACATTCTGTAAGGTAGTCATTTTAGATTATCATATATTTATTTGCAGGGCATACATTTTACCATCTTCCTGGGGAATAAGTATATGTACAAAATACACTATTCTCCTTTTTAATCTCCTCCATCTCTCTCATCTCCCTTCTTTCCCCTCTAGTTCCCCTCTCCCCATTTATCTTCACTCATATTTTTGGCAGATAATGCCTCCATTTTTTGAGGTTAATAAGTTTCTGCACATGATATGTCTTTACTCTCTTTGTTTCACCTTCTATTTCCCTTCACCTGTCACCCTTGGCCTCAGGCACTTTCTCATTTGCAACAGATCCAGCCTCCTGTCTCCTTCTATCCATTTTCTATTGGTCTCTTTGTTAGTATTTTCTCTTCCTTAAGTGACAGACACCATGCAGTATTTCTGTCTGTTATTCTTTACACATTATATTTTCCAAGTAAATTCACTTCCCTATAAATATCTCAACTTTTTCTTCCTTTAAATCTGAGCAATATTCCCTTATATGTAGATACCACATTTTCTTTATCCAATCATCTGTTGAAGGGTATATAAGCTGCTCCCAGGATTTAGCTGCTATGAATTGTGCTACTATAAACAATCATCTGTATGCAAATATTGCCAGTTTCTGAAGCAGCTCTGGAGACCCCTTTTCATGAATTCCTTTACAAGGCGTGAAGAAAAAAGTCAGTGAATGTTGCTGGACTCTGCCATTCAAAGGAAGACTTGTAGAAAGATTACAGTGTTTTCTCACTTATGTTATTTTTAAAATTTATTTTGTTACTTGACCTTGTGAAAACTTTTCAATTCAAATCTTTATTGGTACATTATGAATACATATCATCATTGCATTCAACACTGAAAATTTTTACCAAAGTATGACATGAACTGGTTCTCATTTTTCCCTTCTTCCACCTGCCCTGCGTCCTCCCACCCCCCTATATACATAAACTTTGTTTCACTTGTTTAATTACTATTACATTCTTTTCCCCTCATTATTTACCCCTATACCCTCTTTCCTTTTAAAGATTTTCTGTTTCACAATACAACTATACTAGAACTCGTTCTATATACATATGTGTGTGTGTATGTGTGTGCTGTGTGTGTATTATATCATTCATCAGTTTAGTATATTTTATGTCACTATTTTCTCCAAGTATGCACTCTAGTCATTTGTTTCTTTTCTCTTTTCATCTAATCCTACTACAATTCTCCTGGCACATTTAATAATGCTTCATAATTCTTAGAGCACATTTTTTTTTATCCCTTTGAACTATGTTTTTCTGTCAAATTACAGAATCTTTATTAAACTTTCTTTAAGTTTTCTAACTCTTGCTTCTGCCACATTAAATTTATTGGAGTCTCTATAGTTAATTTTGATTTTATGAATTTACTAACTCCATGATTTCAATTTGTTTTTTATTGTTGAAATTATCACCACAAATAACTGTATCTGTTTTATTTTTTTTCTCTGTAACATTATCAGTCATTAGGCTATAAAACATTTGCATTTGATCCACTAATTGTGCTATTTAGAAAAAGTTGTTATTTAATAAAGAAAATGACTGACTTTCAGGTACCTAGCTCCTGAAAATGAGATCACTAAATAATAAAAAGTATCATTGTTATCTCTGAGTATCTTGGATCACACCTAAAATTACTAGTGAGATGACTTGGGCTGAGCACCTTACATATCAAATGAGTGAAAATGCAGTTCCTTAACTGATACAATTCATGAACAGAGCTGAAACTTTAAACTACTCCAGGCTCTGAGGAAGTAATGGAAATTAGGGATTGAGTTCAGTCATGTAACTAACAATTTAATCGATGATCCCTAAACCATGAAATCTCAATCACAATTCTGGTCATGGACACTGAGTGGTGCATCCACTTTAGTAAACAAGTTGATATGCCAAGCAAATTGCAAACCCTGATTCCAGAGACAGGGAGCAAGATTTGTAGGTCTGAGACCTTCCCACTTCTTGCCCCATGTGGATCTTGATTATGATGTTTAGTAAAATTATAATAAATAGATGGTTAATCTTGACTGTCCTCTGAATGGCTTGAGAGATGCCTAGGGAATTTCTATAGCAAAATTCTGGGTGCGTCTGACGAGGCTTTGAAAGTGTGGCCTTAGGAATGACTTCTGGTCCATGGCCCCTTCCTCATAGTAGCACGTTCTCCTGTGCTCTGCTTTCCTGCTACCATGGCCTGAGCAGCTTTGCTCTGCCTGGTCCTTCTGCCAGGATGTCGTTGCCTTGCAGCCAGCTGGCCATGAACTGAAACTTCTGAAACTATCAGGGAAAAAAAGCTCTGTTAAATTGCAAGTGTCAGATATTTCCCAATAACAGAAGGGACATCTGAATAATATAATACAGTGCTTCCCTCAATTTGGTTAGGCATGAAAGAGTAAACCTACTTGGGATAGATAAATCTCAAAATTTTAGCTGGTTCATTAGAAGTGATGGCCAGAGAATTCTCCTTGCAGCTAAGTGCAAAGAAAGGAGTGTGACTGTGGACTGAAATCTGAGCTCATAGTTTGTCTTAACTCTGGGTGGTTAATGTGAGCAGGAACTTCTGTGTACTAGATGGAGCTAATGTTAAAGTAGAAGCGCTTCCATCTTATGTCTCTACGGGCTCTTGTTAAGTAGTATGCTGTGTTTGGATTGTCAATAAATGGCTATTGGCAGGAAAGTAAAAAATTCCAAGAGTAATAGTTGGCCACTATATATAAATAAGATGCTAAAGGATGGAGAAAGAAATAGAACTTTATACGATACTGAGGATAAGGAAGTAGTAACAACTAGGTCTTGTATAATCTGGGCAATTTATGGAACATGTGGGCAGATGAGAAGATATTATACAAAGAGCTGCAATGTCAATCTCTGAGAATCCCATTTACAGTTTTTGTTACAGTCTGAGTGATATAATTTCCTCTCTGATATCCCCTGTGAAAAAAAATAAGTATTTATAATTATTTTCTTCATTCGTTTGAAAAACTGAATAACTGAGGTCTTGATGATCCAAATTTTATTTCAGTTAGTGAAATGGGATCTGCGAATTAGCCAGCTTTGAAATCCACACTCTTCACCGTTTCAGACTTTCTCGTGGAGTACTGTTTCGAGTATGCATTGTTTTTAACATAAAGACAGCTTCATTTCATACTGCTGTGCTCCTATCTGCAAGGTCCCTTTTTTCTGCCTTCTTTCAACATTTTGTCTTCAAAAAATAATTTATTTTAATTTTTCTCGTCCTATTGGACTTGTAATGTGACAGAGACCATATACAAGTTGATATTTTTTCACCAACACTAACAATTTTGCCATTATTTATCCACTATTTACCTGCACCACTTTTTCTCTTCAAATCCAATTCTATTTAGGCTGCTTGACAGTATATAAAAGACAGCAATATTTTTTGAATGCTAATTCCTTTTGTTGATTGTTTATGTTGGGTAATTTCATTCTTTCTCTTATATTAGGTATTTTTTGTAGTCAGTGATAAGTAAATTTGACAATATTTTTATTGCAATTTCATTTTTTTGTTGTAAACTTTCTGTTTGTATTTTGGTTTGTTGTTTATTTTCCACTGTTATACATTCTCCTTTTATTTGATTACAGCAATTAATTTCCCTGATGTCACTATAATATGTATAATAAAAACCCATCTACATTTTCCATGTCATTTTTTTTCCCTTTCTTTTCAACATCTAGTAAACTTTCCCAGTTCCTTTAGATATCTAGGAATATTTCTATTTGCAATTTATCTTGTCTTCCTACCAAGTGCTGTCCTTGTTCTGGTGCTTAACTAACTGTTTGATCTCAAAAAGCAGCATATGTTTTTAGTAGCTACTAGGGTTCAGTTTTTGTAAGGCTCCACTGTGACACTGTGTTGTGGACTTTTTTTTTTCCATAGGCTCACGGAGTTGAGGAATAACTGGAGTACCCGTGGAAAGCTTATATGGACTTTTTGGGCTTCTTCTGGTGCAGGCTCTTTCTTTTTTTGGAATTTCTCTTGTTGAAGCCCAGGAGAAACATTTTCAAGGTTAGATACATGCAAGTTCTTGCAATTTGTTGTTCTTGTCTTATGTCTTCAGTATTTTTCGCATGTTTTGTTTTTTGTTTTTACATTATTTAATGTTCACAACAGTTTTATCATCATGTTATGTACCAATCTGCAGAATGTCTTCATTAAAAGTAAAAACTAATGTCCATCTATTTAGAGCTCATGTGAATTTTTGCTCCTTTCAATTCTATTATTCTATGGATATTCACTGTGTCAATAAAGAAAATAGCTGAATGGGGAAACATATTTTTTACATTTTTATGGTACAAAAAAGAAGAGGTAAAGAAAAATTGATGTTTATATAAATCAACAATCAGATGGGACAAACATGAAAGTAAAATATTCTTTAAAACAATACTAATTAAAGAGAAATGCATACACTTAAGGGCCTCTCAGAGCCTTTGATAATTTCAAGAAAATATTTTAAACTGTATTTTGAACTTTGCACTCAATTATAATCTCCACTTTCCCTATTTCAAATTGTTATTTTCTTTTTAAAGAGAGGAACCAGCTAGACTTTTTAAAAATGGGGAAAAAAAATCTAATGCATATTGAACTTTTAATATTCTTTAGACATCTTGAAAATTTCTATTTTCAGAGCATGTTTTTTGGCTTACAGAAAAGTGAGAAATATAAGTGGGCTTATTTGTTTTATCCTTAAATATTCCACTATTTTAGTATTCCTGGATTGAATACATAATTAAATAAAATCTATATAAGATGGAAAACATATTTAAATTGCTGTAGTGAGCTCAGCATGTTGTATTCATTCTCTCTAAATTTAAACAAAGCTTCCATCTGTTCTTGTATCCAGGCATCTCTGATTAAATTTTCATACAAAATATAGTTAAATACAATATGCACATGAAAATTACAAAAGTTTCATTATAAGTTCATCTTCTCATTTCAGTGTGATGTGAAGTTAAAGCCCATTACTTGGGAGCCACTCTTCATAAGAGTGAGACGTGATTCTGTGTCTTTTCAGAGCAAACATGCTAATTGACAATGGTGTCCATGGCAAATTGTTTTCAAAATGCCATTATGTTTTGAAGTAGAAGTCCAACAGGAATTCATTGTATTTGGAGCATTTGGTGATGTTTCCTTCAAATAATTTGAACATGTTCTAAATTTCAGCACGCCAATTCCTTTCCAATATTTTTACTTAAAATATTTGCAGTGCAAAAATACCCTAAAATAAAATGCAGATTGTTTTCATGAGTATATTGTGAAAAAAAATATATATCCAGGAAGGAAGATTGCCTAGAAATGATGCTATTCTTCTCAAGTAGCCATTATTTTGGAATCATCAATTATTTAAAAAAATACATAAAGTGAAGTTCAAAACCTAGTATTTGTCATTTTAAGTCTCTTAGTTGAACGGTTAATTAACATAATAAGTGTACCTATTAATCTTATAAAACAAATCATAATTTATGAATTTATATCAGTTTTATAGGGAATGAAAATAATAGAACATGTGTCTTTGTGACGATTTGAGAATTTTAATACTATTGAATTTTATTTCAAATTCGTGTTCGGTGAAATAAAACTGACAAATGCCCCTTTGTCAGTTCTTATGAGGTCACTTGGTAAATGTTATATTTTATTCTGTGACACATTAAGTATACACCAAAGATATTAAAAAATAGTTTTGTACCTAATACTCTCCTTCTCAAAAATATTTTATTTGTGACTGCTTTTACTTCTCTCTCTTTTTTTTTTTTTTGAGACAGGGTCTCACTTTTGTAATTCAGGGAGGTGCTGAGCTAAACCTTGGACTCACAGCAATCCTGCCTCTGCTTCCCAAGTGCTGGGATTACAGGTGTGAGCCACCACACCCGGCACTGTGGTATGTGGTTCTGATTGCTGGTGGGTAGGAGTCTCCACATCCCACATTGTTGTATGTGGTGACTAGGATTGAACCCAGGCCCTTGCATTTGCAAAACAGGGACTGGAACCACTGAGCTAAATCCATGGCCCAACATCTTATGATGAAAATTAAAAGGGAAAATCTGAAAGTAGTGGGTACTAGATTTTTGAAAACTGCCTGAGTTCTCTGGGTTTGGATATATATACATACATACATATATATATATATACATGTATATAAATATGTGTGTATATATACATATGTATATATACACATATACATGTATACACACATACACATATATGTATATATATACACACGTATATATACATACGTATATATACATATATATATATACTCTATATACGTATATACACATATATACATATATATATACATACATATATATGGCAGTTTTTCTTGTAAAACACCAAGGGGTTTTTGTTTGTTTGTTTGTTTTAACATCTCTAGTAGCATCCCACATCAACTTTACATTTCCTAGCAGAGCTGAAATCAACAAATGAAAAGATGACACAGCATCCCATCAGGCTGAGCACTGTCTTTGAACTCTGTGACATGCTCTATAAATTGAAACCTTTAAAAGGAAATCTTTTTCTGTTATGCAATAGAGTTGTATGGTAGTATTATTTTTGTATCTGTTAATATTGTTATACGGGGAGAAATGTGTCAAACTGATCAGATAATGGGATAAAATACATACAGAGTTTGATATTACTATTAGGATATCTATTTTACTAGTAATATCCCAATGCATTTATTACAGGATGAGTTTTGTGTTTCTCCATTGTTAAGTTGTAAGGCTATATACTTAATGGAATGAGTTGAGTTACTTGTCAAGACCCTATTGGGCACTCATCTTTCCCTCTTTATTAAGTTTATTGGTACATCTTAGGTACACATTATAATCACATCCATCAGAGAATGTATTACTGTACATGCTGTATTTTAATTCTCATTTTTCCCATTCCTCTGCCTTCCCTACAATTTCCCCATATATAAAAGCTTTATTTTCATGGGTTTTTTTTTTTTTTGCTTGTTTGTTTTTACCATTTTTTTTTCCTTTCTCTTCTTTACTTTTTAATATTTCCCCATTTCCCTATGAACACTTTTTTCCTGTTTCACAATGTGTCTCATTCATTCTGGACCTAATTTACAATTTCAGGTTCTCATATGAGAGAAACAATATGTGTAAGGCCTCGTGGTTCAACCTTTTAAGTATAAATGTCTTTATCATTCTTTATGACTGTGTAATACTACATTTTTTTTAAAAAAATTACATCTTTATCCAGTCTCCAACTGATGGCTTTTGGACTGTTTCCAAGATTTAGCTATCGCAAACTGAGCTGCGATAAACATGGGACCAAATATGTCACTGTAATATATTTTTAACTCTTTGGTATATATACTCTGAAGAGAAAGAGGGTCTAAGGGGACTTTTATTCTTTGTTTTTTGAGGAATCTTTACACTGATTTCCCACAGACGTTGCGCCAATCTACATTCCCATCAACAGTGGAGAAGGATTCCTTTCTCCCCACAGCCCTGCCATCATTTGTTGTTGGTTGATTTCATGACAGTAGCCATCCATTGTGAAGTGAGATGGAATCTCAATGTTATTTTCATTTTCATCTCTCACATGGCCAGCAATGTTGAACATTTCTTAATATGTTTCTTTGCTGCTTTTACTTCTTCATCTGAAAAACTTCTGTTCATTTCAGATGCTTTCTTAATTGGATTTTTAAAATTGAGGGAGCTGATTTTTTTTAATGCTCTTTACATTTTTTAGATAATAGTCCTTTGTCTGAGAAACAGGTAGGAAATTTTTTTCCATATTGTAGGTTGTCTTTTGACCATTGAGCATTCTTATATGTCATTCTATTCTCTTTAATTCAATCTTCCTTTTTAAAAAAAATAAATACAATATCAACATCTCTCATTTTTGCCTTGGTCATCACCTTTAATTCTTAAAAAGCCAACCAATTATTCTTCTAGTGAAATTATACATTAAATATAATGATTCTTGGAAGAGTGCATTATGATCATTGTGTATTTGTTCACATTCTTACATACACAATCATAAGATGATAGCATGGACCAAAACATGTCTTGTATTCACCTTGGCCACAAGTTTTTCTCTTTAATATATAGCTTGACCAATCCCTTCCTGAGTTAGAAAGACTGCTTCTGTAACAATAGTTATTTTATTACACATGATGAACTTAAAAGGAATTCTAATCTCATTTCTGTTAAATTCTGTTGTATCAGAAGCTGAAATTTACCTATGCTGGTGTAAAAACCCAGCTAAAGAACCAGCATATATTTGACCTCTAGAATGTTGAGCAGTGTACTCTGCAGCTCCATTATCTGCTTCACTCACTTGCTTAGACTAACTTTCCTTTTTAAAAATAAAATGTGGCATATACTTAAATATAATTAGTGCCATTACATTTTTCCTGCTTGTAGAAGTTGAAAGTTCAAAACCTTTTTCTCTTTTTGTATACTCTACCCCTTTCAGTCCCTATAATTGTGGTTTTATTAGTATAAATTCTCAAGAATATTGTTGGTTTCCTGTGAAATCATGATGGTATATACCTTCATTTTTATGTGCTCCTCACTGTATGCCATGACTGATAGTACAAAGATTCCCATTGCTTTTATTGTGCAGCAGTAATACTGCCAAAACTTTATTCACTTAAAATGGCATAGACTACTCATTTTACATTTCCACAGTATATATCTAACACATGTCTTACAGGGCAAATAGGTGTTAGCTGAGCCGCCTTCCCTCGTGGAGTCTGAGGAGGAACCTCGTTCCTTACCTAGCTCATCTGTACAGGCCATCTGCATGGTTCTGCAGGCTCTTGGTTCTATCTCCAAAGACAGCAAATCACACCACCCTGATTTCCTTCTTCTACTATGTTTTCTACTTTCAAAGACCCTTATGATAAATTCTCCACCAAATAGTTCAAGATAATTTCTTTCTTCTGAAATGATTGGATTAGAAACCTCCATTTCATCTACAGTTTTAATTCCCTCTAATTGTGTATAATGACATATTTAGAAGTTCTAAAGACATCTAGGAGGACATTATTCTTCCTATAATAGGATTATAGATTAAATTTCATTTCAATCCTTTAAAGTCTTTGTAGTACTATAGATTTATATTGTGTAATATAAAATATATAATAATATATATTAAAATATATACATATATAATATATTCCTATAAAAGAAAATTATAAAGATTTTGTAAATACAAAGTTTAAAACTTAAAAGTTCACCTAAACTACAAAGATTTGAAAAGCATATGAACTTTATATTTCCAGAAATGTTTATTATTTTCTTCTAAAAATCTTAAAAACAGTTTCTACTATTATAAACAGCAAAGTTAGGTAGAAATATTATTGGCAATCAGAGCTGGACACTGGATAGGAGTCAGGAAAAACATGAAAACTCACCACAACTAGAGCTAAATCTCAAAATAAGGACAAAATTACAAGGCATATGTACTTCTCCAAAAGAAATGTACCAACTGTCTAATAAAGTCTAGAAAGTCATCATCACCCTAGAGGGTCGCCAAGACCCTTGACCTGTCATTTCCTCAGGAAGTCTTTGTTCTTCCCAAGCACTGTGACATAACTTGCCATTGGATCACTGTTACCTAAATGACTATATTTGTAACCTTTTGGTTTAATGTAGCTTTAACTCACATTCCACCCATGTGGTTTGTGCTCTATAAAACTTCCTTGTACCAATAAAGATTTCAATTAAAAACAAAAAAACCAAAAACAAAAAAAACTTCCTTGAAAAGTAAGGTCCCTTCACTACACATAGGAAACCCCACCTGCCTCTTTCTCAATATTTCCTACTCTTAACACCCATGGGTCTTAGAATTCATTCTTCAGTTTTAGAGAACATGGACTTAATGTACCAGACATCAAGAGTTTGTAATGATTGTATTTCCTATCTCTCCTTTGGAGCCCCTATTTAATCTCTTATATCATCCTGCATCACTACGTTTCATCATTTATCAAAAATTATTTATCCATATGTTCTTTTAAAATGTCTGTGATATCTCTGAATTGCTAAATATGCAAATATCTTAAAGTACAGTTCTTTTTACACTGTGTGCCTTTTGCCCTATATACTATGCATTTAAATATTTGTTATTGATTTTTCATTACATTACTAGTGAGCAGCTCAAAAGTAGTATTTAGAAAGTTACAGTATTTCTTTCCTATGTTAATTAGTTTTATTAATTTAAAAACAGTCAAACTGCCTTCCTCAATAGAGCTTTCTTAACTGTGAGATTTTTTTTAAAATGCAGATAAAAACTTGCTAATTTATTCTCAAGGATTTATTCACTTTCCAAACAAAACCTTTCATAGGAATTACTCAATAAGTTATTAGCTCGAGTTATCTTTTATGTCATAACATTGTACCCAGGATGGTTTTGTAAATTCTTTTCTTTTATTTTTTCTTTTTTTTTTCTTTCTTTCTTTCTTTTTTTTTTTTTTTTTTTTTTTTTTTTTTTTTTTTTTTTTTTTTTTTTTTTTTTTTTTTTTTTTTTTTTTTTTTTTTTTTTTTTTTTTTTTTT